>CM060954.1:45826661-46106661 GCA_030765055.1 Mantis religiosa
AGGAAAGCAGGAAAAAGGGTACAACCCCAGGCGTTGACAAAGACTCGGTTTGCTTAGAATTGTCTTTGATGTCGTCGGCAAATGATGCTCCCATATGAATCTGGAACAAAGGTAACTGCCGCAAGCCAGTGAGATGGGGACAAAAAGGGCATGCTCTTGTTTCACTTTATGTGTAACAGAGTCGCCAGGACGAAGGGGAAAAGGAAAACTCTATACATTTTCCTTTCTTCCAACCCCTATTTCCTTCCTTTGCTGTCTACCTGTGTTGCGCAGTTGTGCCTTTTCCAATGGGGTACAATACGTTTTAAAAATTAATAAACTTTAACAAAGTAACGTTAAACTTATTTTCCTATTCTGTCTTATAACCAGGCATATGCTCATTAGTTTGTTACCCATTGTTTTTCTTAATACTCCAAGCTTATAGGTATAACATTATCCTACCGTCACTGTAAATGAACTTTTATGTTTAACGCACATATTTCAACGCTACGGTTTCTCCTTCTTTTTAAGTCATTAACTATCCTTGTTAGCTTATATACGAGGACTGTTCAATAACGAAAGGTCATAATTTTCACGGTCATAATTTTTCGCACTAAAATTCAATCTTATTATATTGTCACCCAATTATCGGAAGCACCACAAGCAACAGCTGAGAAGGGACCGGAGGCCACGCCACACCCACTCATTTGTCTCCTGTCACTAACTGAAGGGATGGTTAGGAGAGGGATGTCGGACCCTGAGCCGTCTCCTTACCCTTCTACTAGGGTCTGGAAATTACGGGACGTTCAATTTAATCGAGAACCTTCTAGATGGGCAAGCGGACCCTATATAAGCGACACGTCGTGCAAGGGGCAGTCAGTCAGTGCTTGACGAGCTAGCAAACGGACGAGAAGACTGTGTACGTGCATCGGAACGTTAACTTACGAACTAGTGAATTGCAATTGTGTGCATTACGTATTTCTGTGTAATTGGCAAGTGCTTAACTGTAAGTCGGTGGAAATAAAGAAGATTTTTGAGTGGTGCAATTGGACTTTTCATTTCACGAACCCACAAAGTCACACTGGTGTCAGGAAGCGGGGAAAACAACATCACCGAACATTACAACAATGGAGGCAGCATTAGAAAAGATTTTAGCGGAACTGAGAGAAATGAAGACGGCTAAAGACAACATCACTGAGAAGATGGAAGAAATGAAGGCCGAACTAACAACAAAAACGGAAGCGGCAAATAACAGCCTGGCCGCGAAGCTGGAGACTACAAATAACAAACTGGCCGCAAAGCTGGAAGAAATGAAGACGGCTAACGATAACCTCACGGAGAAGATGGAAGAAATGAAGGTTGCGAACGAGGCCCTCGCCGCGAAATTTGAGGAACAGTTGGCCGGCGTGAGGGAGGACGTCACGGGACTCGGCAAGCGGATCGGCCAGGTGGACGAACGCGTCGGAGACCTCGCGAGCCGCGTTAATGAGCTAGAAGGAAAGGCCGACAACAGCACCAAGTCCCTGAGCGCCATGGTGGAGGACGTCGTCGGCAGGAGGTTGAAGGATTTGAAGGCCGACGCACCGGGACGCGACATAACATCGCCGCGCGTCAAACCTCCCAAGTATGACGGCGCGTCAACGTTTGAGGTCTTCCGCCGCCAGTTCGACACAGTGGCCAGGCACAACGGATGGTCACTGGAGGAGGAGGCCACACAGTTAATAGCCAGCCTCCAAGGAAGAGCCGCGGAAGTCCTAAACGCGGTGCAGACGACGGCGGCGCCCAAGGACATTTAGGAAGCCCTGGAAGATCGCTTCGGGAACCACCGCTTAGCCGCAGCATACCGCAGCCAGCTAAAGGCAAGGTCACAGCAGCCGGGGGAGACGCTGCAGGAGTTCGCCATTGCGATCGAGCAGCTGGCTAGCAAGGCCTTGGTTGACCTGCCACTGGAGTTCGTATCCCGGGAAGCCGCCTACAATTTTGTCGACGGGGTACGGGACACGGAGATTCGTCAGCGCCTAATGCTCGGGGAATATAAAACCATCCACGAGGCGCTGACAGCGGCATTAAGGATGGAGGCGGCCAAAATAACATCCACCCCGACGTCGAGAACGAGGAGTGTCCGCTACGCCGGAGACAGAAGACCACCTGAGGGACGCCGGCGAACACCCAGTGGCCTGTGTTGGGGGTGTGGACAGCCCGGACACCTGCAGAGAGACTGCCGACACCAGGAAGAGCAGCCGGAAAACGAGTAAGGGCCGTCGTGGAGAGGGGCACGTCGGCGCCATCACCACCATCACCACCATCCCCTCGAGTGACACTGCGCGCCGTCAGCCGGCGTATGGATGACAGCCTCATCGCGGACGGTTGGATAAGAGGAAAGCCGTGCCGCGTGCTGGTGGACACCGGGGCGGCCGTGACCATCATCAGACCTGACGTGGCGAAGGGTTTGCCGGCAAGGAAGCCAAGCCGGCCATACCAGCTTGTCACGGCATCGGGCGACACCTTGCCTGTGGAGAAGGAGGCCCTGCTGGAGCTGAACTTGGGACGGAGTGCCGTGCGTCTGTGGGTGTTCGTCGCGAAGGTGGCTGAGGAGGTGATCCTGGGACTGGATGCCCTCAGGAGCCATGAGGCGACGGTCGACGTCGGCAAGAAGGTCTTGCGGCTTAACGGAGAAGAGGTTATACTCCGTCAACCCGAAGAGCGCCTCGGAATGTGCAGGGTCGTCTTGGACGAAGACGTGGTTGTCCCCGCGAGGAGCGAGGTGGTGGTGACGGCGCGACTGGAGGGCCAGAGAACCAGGAACATGATGCTGGACCAGAAGACGCCTGTAAACGGAGTGTGTGTAGCCAGGGCATTGCTGCCGTGCCGAGAGGAGGTGCCCGTGAGACTGCTAAATCCTACGGACGCCGATCACGACGTCCAGGCCGGGACGGAGTTGGGAATGTGCGAGCCCGTGGTGAGCATAACAGCTATCGACGAGACCCAGGTGCCGGCGCTGAAGCAACACCTGGGGCCCCGGCTAGAAGGCTTGGTGGAGAGGGCGGCCGACCACCTGACCACAGAACAGCTGGAGAAGGTTCGACAACTGCTAAGGCGGTATCAGAGCGTCTTCAGCCAAGGTGATAGTGACTACGGCCGCACGGACAAAGTGCTTCACCGCATCGACACCGGGGACGCCCGGCCTATTCGGCAACCACATAGACGCGTTCCGCTGGCGAAGCAAGGGGCTGTACGAGACATGCTGGAGGACATGAGATCCAGGGGAGTGATAGAAGAGTCTGACAGCCCTTGGTGTTCCCCTGTAGTCCTGGTGACAAAGAAGAACGGCGAGCTGCGCTTCTGCGTAGACTACAGAAAGTTGAACGCCGTCACCCGGAAGGACTGTTTTCCCTTACCCCGGATTGACGACACCCTGGACACGCTAGCTGGTGCACAGTGGTTCGCGACCCTGGACCTGAAGTCGGGCTACTGGCAGGTAGCTCTAGACCCGAGAGACAAGGAGAAGACCGCATTCTCGACGGGCCAAGGTCTTTGGCAGTTCACGGTTATGCCCTTTGGCCTCTGCAACGCACCAGCTACCTTCCAACGCCTCGTGGAGTCAGTGATGAGAGGGCTGACTTACGATGCCTGCCTGCTATACCTGGACGACATCATCATCGTTGGGAAGACTTTTGAAGATCACCTCGAGAATCTGAGTAAGGTGCTACAGAGACTGCAGGCGACCAACTTGAAGCTGAACGCGAAGAAGTGCCAGCTCTTCCGCAAGGAAGTTAACTACTTGGGCCACATAGTCTCAGCAACCGGAGTGGCCACAGACCCGGAGAAGACAAAGGCTGTGAGAGATTGGCCTCGCCCAAAGGATAAGAAAGAATTGCGCAGTTTCCTGGGGCTGTGCAGTTATTACAGGCGCTTCATAAAGGGGTTCTCCAACATCGCAAAACCCCTCACCCGCCTGACAGAGGAACACCGGCCTTATGTGTGGACGGAGGACGCAGAAAACGCTTTCCAGCACCTAAAGGAGACCCTGTGCAGTGCTCCAATTTTGGGTTTCCCACAACCGGGTGGCGCCTTCGTTGTGGACACCGACGCTAGCGACCATTGCATTGGAGGTGTCCTATCGCAGATCCAGGACGGCCATGAGCGGGTGATAGCCTACTACAGCAAGACGCTATCCAAGGCAGAGAAGAACTACTGCGTCACCCGACGCGAATTACTGGCGGTAGTAAAGACATTGGAGCACTTCCACAAGTACCTGTACGGTCAGCCATTCCACCTGAGGACTGACCATTCCGCCCTAACCTGGCTATTGAGCTTTAAGAACCTGGAAGGCCAGACAGCACGTTGGGTCCAGAGGCTGCAGGAGTACGACTTCACCTCGGAACATCGTAGAGGGAAGAGCCACGGTAACGCAGACGCCATGTCCCGAAGACCCTGTCCGGAACAGTGCGGCCAGTGTACAAGAGTGGAGGAGAAGGAGCGTGCCGCAGCAGTCCGAGTAGTCACGGCAGTGCCTGCGGATGGCTGGGATAGCGCAGGCCTGAGGAGGGAGCAGCTGGCGGACGCAGACTTGGGGCCACTCTTGAGGGAAGTGGAGGCAGGGACGAGACCAACCTGGGAGGACATCGCACCGAGGAGCGCCACCTACAAGTCGTACTGGGCCCAATTGGACTCGTTGAAGACCAGAGCGGGTGTGCTGTTCCGGGTATGGGAGTCACCCGATGGGAAGACGCAGAGAGAACAGTTGGTACTTCCCCGGAGTAAGGTCCTGGAAGTCCTGGAGGAAGTACACGCCGGTACTTCGGGAGGACACCTGGGAGCGAACCGAACAATTGACAAACTACGGCAGCGCTACTACTGGCTGAGACTCCGAGCAGATGCTGAGAGATGGTGCCGTCAGTGTCACGTGTGCGCGGCGAGTCCTGGCCCTCAGACTAGGAGCCGGGGTCGCATGCAGCAGTACAACGTCGGAGCGCCATTCGAACGGATCGCCGTTGACATTGCTGGACCGTTCCCAGTTTCCGACCGAGGCAACAAGTACCTAAGGGTGGTCGTGGACTACTTCACCAAGTGGCCGGAGGTGTATGCCATCCCAAACCAAGAGGCAAAGACAGTCACAGACTGCCTCGTGGAGCAAGTATTCTGTCGATTTGGGGTGCCGTTAGAGCTACACAGTGACCAGGGAACCAACTTTGAGTCCAACCTAATGAAGGAGGCACTACAAAGGCTTGGGGTGAACAAGACTCGCACTACGCCTCTACATCCCCAATCGGATGGCATGGTCGAAAGGTACATCAAGACCTTAGAGGAACACCTGAGGAAGGTCGTGGCCAGCCATCAGCGAGACTGGGACGTCAAAGTGCCACTGTTCTTGCTGGCCTATCGCTCGTCTACACACGACACAACTGGGATGACGCCAGCCAGCTTAATGTTCGGCCGAGAGTTACGCCTCCCTTGTGACCTGGCTTTTGGAAGCCCTCCGGAAGCGAAACAGCTAGCGACCGAGTATGTGGAGAACTTGGTGGACCATCTCCACGACATGCACGAGATGGCTCGCCAGAACATCCAGAAGGCGAGCGACCGCATGAAGACCAGGTATGACAGGCAAGCCAACAGCCAAGGGTTCCAGCAAGGTGACCTAGTCTGGTTGTACCGTCCTACCCGGACCAAGGGACGCTGCCCGAAGCTCCAGCAGCCATGGCAAGGACCGTACCGCGTGGTGAAGAGGATTAACGACGTGGTCTACCGCATCCAGAAGGTTCCCCGAGGGAAGATGTTGGTGGTACACCTGGATCGTCTAGCCCGCTACGATGGTGCTGTTCGGGACGACCAGCTTTGAGGAGGGAGCAGTGTCACCCAATTATCGGGAAGCACCACAAGCAACAGCTGAGAAGGGACCGGAGGCCACGCCACACCCACTCATTTGTCTCCTGTCACTAACTGAAGGGATGGTTAGGAGAGGGATGTCGGACCCCTGAGCCGTCTCCTTACCCTTCTACTAGGGTCTGGAAATTACGGGACGTTCAATTTAATCGAGAACCTTCTAGATGGGCAAGCGGACCCTATATAAGCGACACGTCGTGCAAGGGGCAGTCAGTCAGTGCTTGACGAGCTAGCAAACGGACGAGAAGACTGTGTACGTGCATCGGAACGTTAACTTACGAACTGGTGAATTGTAATTGTGTGCATTACGTATTTCTGTGTAATTGGCAAGTGCTTAACTGTAAGTCGGTGGAAATAAAGAAGATTTTTGAGTGGTGCAATTGGACTTTTCATTTCACGAACCCACAAAGTCACAATATTCTGTTAGCCTAATATGAAACAAACACGCAGTAGTAGTTTCATTGTTGGTACTCCTGGTTCCTGCCTGTGAGAACCAGGCAAGTTCAGACATGTTCAGTATCGCCTACCACTACAATGGAGGTAACATGCAGTTAAAGTTGATGTTAGAGGAAGATCCGGAGTTTCTTTCAAACGCAATCACTACTGATGAAACTTGGCTACATAATTTTGATCCTGAGAGCAAACAGCAAAGCTCAGTGTGGAAATCTCTTTCAACACCAACCCTCAAAAAAGCAAAGGTGGTTGCTTCTGTTGGGAAAGTTATGGTTATCTCATTCTTTGATATTCATGGAATGGTTTATCAGCATGTTGTACCTACACACACATCAGTAACTGGGCAATACTACAGGAATGTCCTGAAAACATTGCAAGTCTGTATCAGGCGCAAAAGACCACATTTCCGTTAAGCAGGCTGGATGCTGCATCACGATAATGCACGTCCGCATATTGCCAATGTTGTTGCTGAAGATCCTGCAAAAATCAATGTGAAGTGCATCCCTCACCCTCCCTATAGTCCGGATTTAGCCCCATGTGACTTTGTTCTATTCCCTAACTTGAAGAAACGTCTTCGTGGGAGGCATTATACATCATCAGAAGCAGTGGTGAAGGCTGCGGAGGCGATTTTGAAGGATTTCTCAAAAATTGTTTCCAACATGTCTTTGAAGACTGGCAGAAACGCTGGGACAAGTGTATCGCATTCAGGGGAGACTATTTTGAGAAATACCATAATAATTATGAGGATGAGTAAAGGTACGTTGTCAAAAAAAAACTGGTAGATGAGATCAGGGTTGGGGAGTCGGCCCAACGCCTAGGATGAACAAATGCTGGAGCAATTGGTGGAATGATGGTGGGGGAAACTGGAAGACCCGGAGGAAACCTACCCCAGCGCCATGTTGTCCACCACAAATCCCACTTTGCGGTCTCCTGGGTTAAAACCCTTACCGCCTAGGTGACAGCCAAGCGGTCTAAGCACTCAGCAATGGCGCGGTTTACTAATATTTTAATTTGTTTATTTTTTCATAGTATGCAGCTGAGATAAAGATACCAGCGAAGCCGTGATATTATTAAATTTATTGCGTTTGTATGTCCGACTTGTTATGTTGTTATTGGACTCTTTTTATTTTTCTTCTCCTTTCTGAGTTACCGTGTTCAAATTTTTACACATACAGGGTGTTAATTAACTGCAGCGAAATATTTCAGCGATTGTAGACGTGATATATATGCAAGTTGTGATAGGCAGTACATTGTCAGCAGCTAAACATAACGCAGTTAAATCTATTAAATCTAATTGGCGTCAGATACTGATAAATTGGTTTTTAAATAAGGTGGGTAAAATTATTGGATTAAAACGTATTTAAAACTGCTTCCCGAGTAAAAAAATATCGATTTTAGAGGCTGTTATTGGCATTCTCAATATTTAATGCCTAAAAATCTCTCAAATCTCGAACTAATCACCTGCCAGTGCGACAGTGAACAGCGATTACCCGCCTTCTTGCGTCATGTAGCCTACTCTGGTAGCCCTCTCTGTAGCGCCGAAATTGACTTTTTAAAGATCATTGGTTCGATTCCTGTGTTGAAGTAATTTCTTTCTTTGTCTTTTAAAAAAGGAAATTGTAGTTGGAAGAAATGGCATGATTCGCAACTAACTGCTCAAATAATAACACCATATGAAGTTATTCGACACATACAAGGAATTTTAGACAAAGTACGACAGCCTTCCCTTCCCGCTGTCAACTTTGCTTTGAAAACGCAGATCGCAATTTCGAGCAGTTCCTATAAACCTGAAGTAATAAGTTGCATTTCCTGTTATTTTACATAAGTTGCTTCAGCCTTTAAACCACTTCCCATTTAGACGTACAGCTTCTGAAAATATTAAATAGGATTCAACCGTTGCTAGAAATAATTGCATAAGATGAAACTAAAACGCAAAATGCATACATTCATACAAGAATTAAAAGTGTAGACAAAATATTAAAAAAGCAAACAAACAAACCAACCAAAAACAAAATCAACAAAAAAGTGAAGGAAACTCGAACTCCTTTACTTTTCACTTGAAAACTAATGTCATAACTAGGGCCCGAATTTTGATGAAAAGTTATCTTTTTTCTGAGTAGTCACAGGTGATGCTTATTGGAAATTAAATACAATCTGCAACAAATACGTTAGATATATATGGTTTTTATAGGTAATCAAAATGCACTTTTCCCACATTTTTATAATAAAGGCATTTTTTAACATTTATATGCATTTTGCGGTCATTTTCTTTCCTTTTCACGAATTTATTGGGCATTTTCTTCTGTAGCCCGCATTCAGGAGGCCCGGTTTTGATTCCCGTGGCCGACATGAACTTCAGTCAACTCTCCATTACATGCGATGCACTTGTCAAGTCTCTTTTCCCACTGTTGGAAGCATGTTTGGAACTCCTCAAGTTTGTTATTTTCCAGTGCCCATTGCGAAGCTGTTTTTACCGCCTCCACATCGTCATAACGCTCCCCTTTTAGCGTTTTTTTTTTCATTCTTGGAAATAGAAAACCTCGCACGGGGCTAGGTCCAGCGAATACGGAGCGTGGGGAACGACAGACCACCGCTAAGATGCCAAATGGTGGGTTACTCGTAGTGCCGTGTGCTGGAGCATTGTAATGCAGAAACCAGTAACCTGATCGCAAAAATTTCCGGCTGTTTCCTTCTTACATCCTCTCGCAGACGCCTTAAAACATCCAAGTAAAAGTGCTGGTTAACAGCCTGGCCAGGGGGTACGAATTCTCGATGCACGATTCCACGTACATAAAAAAAGACAATGATCATCGTCTTCACATTTGACCTCACTTGCCTTGCTCTGGGAGAGTTGGGAGTCCTCCACTGGCTTGACGCTTGCTTGGTTTCTGGGTCATACCCGTAACACCAACTCTCATCCCCTGTAATGACTTTCTTCAAGAAGTTTGGGTCACGTGCAATCTCTGTTTTCAAGTCCTGACACACATTCATGCGGATGGTTTTGTGCTCCTGTGTGAGAAGGCGCGGAAGAAATTTAGCAGCAACACGTCTCATGTGCAAATCCTCCCTCAAAATCCACTGGCACGAGCTCCAACTGATTCCTGTCGCTGTTAAATTTGGTCGTTCGTTTGGCGGCGATCCTGGTTGATCTTTTGGTGGACGTTTTCAATGTTCTTCTCATTTCGCGATGTTGTAGGGCGTCCAGAACGAGCTTGGTCTTCAACAAACATCTCACCACGTTTAAAGCGCCCAAACCACTCGAAAAACTGTGTGCGGCTCATAGCGTCCTCCTGGAAAGCTTTCTGAAGCATTTGGTGTGTCTCCGTTGCAGTTTTTTTTTTTAAGCAGGAAACAAAATTTCACACACACTCTTTGTTCTTTTAAAGTTGCCATAACGACTTCGCAGAGGTAACCCGCCAACAGTCAGAGAAACACAGTACCACACTTGCTCATTCAGCTTTACACTGACGCCGTCTGCACAGCTGTTTCATGAAGGTCTCTACTAACACCATCTAGCGTTAGAACCCTGCACTATGTATAGGAGTGGCAGCGCCCTCGGGGTCCGGTTTCTTTTGGGTTCTCTCTCGTATATTTTATAAAAAATGACCTGATGAATTTTCAATTTATTTATTAGTTTGTGACAATAATTGCATTATTAGCTAAGAAAGTTAATTTTAAAATGTGATTATTCGAACTATATATATATTGTCACCCAATTAGGGAAAGGAATGACCGGCGACCGCTGGAAGGACCCCGAGACAGCTGGGGCACGCCCACTGATCAGTCTCTGTCACTAACTGAGGGGGAAGGTTGGAAGAAGTGTCGCTTGCGCTGCCGGCCCCTTCCCTCTCTTCCACGGCCATCTGGAACCTTCCTTTGGAAACCAGAGACTTCTAGAAAAACAGTGACATTCCTATAAAAAAGGGTTTCAGAGAGACAGTGAGTCAGTCAGTTCTTGGTGTAAGGACGCAGTGCTAGTGAGAAGACCGTACGTAATTACAAGTGCAATTGTAACGGACGAACTGGTGAATCGTAATTGTGTGCAGCACGTAATTTTATGTAATTGGCAAGTGTTTAACTGTAAGTCGGTGGAAATAAAGAACATTTTTGAGTGGCGAAATTGGACTTTTCATTTCACGAACCCACAAAGTCACAACTGGTGTCAGGAAGCGGGAAGATAACATCACCGAACATTACAACCATGGACGCGGCATTGGAGAAAATTTTGGAGAAGATGATGGAAATGAAGGCGGAACTGACAGAAATGAAGACGGCAAATGAAAACCTCGCTGCAAAAACAGAAGCGGCAAACGACAACATCACCGGGAAGATGGAAGAAATGAAGGCCGAATTAACAGCGAAGACGGAAACGGCTAACAGCAACTTGGCCACGACAATGACCTCAAAGATGGCCGAACTGACCATGGAAATGAAGGTGGCGAACGAGGCTCTCGCCGCCAAATTTGAAGAACAGTTGGCCGGCGTGAGGGATGACGTGACGGAGCTGGGCAAGCGGATGGGCCAAGTGGACGAGCGCGTCGAGGACCTGGCGAGCCGCGTTAACGACCTGGAAGGGAAAGCCGACAGCAGCGTGAAGTCCCTGAACGCCATGGTGGAGGACGTCGTCGGCAGGAAGCTGAAGGATTTGAAGGCCGACTCGCCGGGACGCGACACAACATCTGCGCGCGTCAAACCTCCCAAGTATGACGGCGCGTCAACGTTTGAGGTCTTCCGCCGCCAGTTCGACACAGTGGCCAGGCACAACGGATGGTCACTGGAGGAGGAGGCCACACAGTTAATAGCCAGCCTCCAGGGAAGAGCCGCGGAAGTCCTAAACGCGGTGCAGACGACGGCGGCGCCCAAGGACATCTGGGAAGCCCTGGAGGATCGCTTCGGGAACCACCGCTTAGCCGCAGCATACCGCAGCCAGCTAAAGGCAAGGTCACAGCAGCCGGGGGAGACGCTGCAGGAGTTCGCCATTGCGATCGAGCAGCTGGCTAGCAAGGCCTTGGTTGACCTGCCACTGGAGTTCGTATCCCGGGAAGCCGCCTACAATTTTGTCGACGGGGTACGGGACACAGAGATTCGTCAGCGCCTAATGCTCGGGGAATATAAAACCATCCACGAGGCGCTGACAGCGGCATTAAGGATGGAGGCGGCCAAAATAACATCCATCCCGAAGTCGAGAACGAGGAGTGTCCGCTACGCCGGAGACAGAAGACCAGCTGAGGGACGCCGGCGAACACCTACTGGCCTGTGTTGGGGGTGTGGACAGCCCGGACACCTGCAGAGAGACTGCCCACACCAGGAAGAGCAGCCGGAAAACGAGTAAGGGCCGTCGTGGAGAGGGGCACGTCGGCGCCATTACCACCATCCCCTCGAGTGACACTGCGCGCCGTCAGCCGACGTATGGATGACAGCCTCATCGCGGACGGTTGGATAAGAGGAAAGCCGTGCCGCGTGCTGGTGGACACCGGGGCGGCCGTGACCATCATCAGACCTGACGTGGCGAAGGGTTTGCCGACAAGGAAGCCAAGCCGGCCATACCAGCTTGTCACGGCTTCGGGCGACACCTTGCCTGTGGAGGGGGAGGCCCTGCCGGAGCTGAACTTGGGACGGAGTGCCGTGCGTCTGTGGGTGTTCGTCGCGAAGGTGGCTGAGGAGGTGATTCTGGGACTGGATGCCCTCAGGAGCCACGAGGCGACGGTCGACGTCGGCAAGAAGGTCCTGCGGCTTAACGGAGGAGAGGTTATACTCCGTCAACCCGAAGAGCGCCTTGGAATTTGCAGGGTCGTCTTGGACGAAGACGTGGTTGTCCCCGCGAGGAGCGAGGTGGTGGTGACGGCGCGACTGGAGGGCCAGAGAACCAGGAACATGATGCTGGACCAGAAGACGCCTGTAAACGGACTGTGTGTAGCCAGGGCATTGCTGCCGTGCCGAGAGGAGGTGCCCGTGAGACTGCTAAATCCTACGGACGCCGATCACGACGTCCAGGCCGGGACGGAGTTGGGAATGTGCGAGCCCGTGGTGAGCGTAACAGCTATCGACGAGACACAGGAGCCGGCGCCGAAGCAACACCTGGGGCCCCGGCTAGAAGGCTTGGTGGAGAGGGCGGCCGACCACCTGACCACAGAACAGCTGGAGAAGGTTCGACAACTGCTAAGGCGGTATCAGCGCGTCTTCAGCCAAGGTGATAGTGACTACGGCCGCACGGACAAAGTGCTTCACCGCATCGACACCGGGGACGCCCGGCCTATTCGGCAACCACATAGACGCGTTCCGCTGGCGAAGCAAGGGGCGGTACGAGACATGCTGGAGGACATGAGATCCAGGGGAGTGATTGAAGAGTCTGACAGCCCTTGGTGTTCCCCTGTAGTCTTGGTGACAAAGAAGAACGGCGAGCTGCGCTTCTGCGTAGACTACAGAAAGTTGAACGCCGTCACCCGGAAGGACTGTTTTCCCTTACCCCGGATTGACGACACCCTGGACACGCTAGCTGGTGCACAGTGGTTCTCGACCTTGGACCTGAAGTCGGGCTACTGGCAGGTAGCTCTAGACCCGAGAGACAAGGAGAAGACTGCATTCTCGACGGGCCAAGGGCTCTGGCAGTTCACGGTTATGCCCTTTGGCCTCTGCAACGCACCAGCTACCTTCCAGCGCCTTATGGAGTCAGTGATGAGAGGGCTGACTTACGATGCCTGCCTGCTATACCTGGACGACATCATCATCGTCGGGAAGACTTTTGAAGATCACATCGAGAACCTGAGTAAGGTGCTACAGAGACTGCAGGCGACCAACTTGAAGCTGAACGCGAAGAAGTGCCAGCTCTTCCGCAAGGAAGTTAACTACTTGGGCCACATAGTCTCAGCAACCGGAGTGGCCACAGACCCGGAGAAGACAAAGGCTGTGAGCGATTGGCCTCGCCCAAAGGACAAGAAAGAATTGCGCAGTTTCCTGGGGCTGTGCAGTTATTACAGGCGCTTCATAAAGGGGTTCTCCAACATCGCAAAACCCCTCACCCGCCTGACAGAGGAACACCGGCCTTATGTGTGGACGGAGGACGCAGAAAACGCTTTCCAGCACCTAAAGGAGACCCTGTGCAGTGTTCCAATTTTGGGTTTCCCACAACCGGGTGGCGCCTTCATTGTGGACACCGACGCCAGCGACCATTGCATTGGAGGTGTCCTATCGCAGATCCAGGAAGGCCATGAGCGGGTGATAGCCTATTACAGCAAGACGCTATCCAAGGCAGAGAAGAACTACTGCGTCACCCGACGGGAGTTACTGGCGGTAGTAAAGACATTGGAGCACTTCCACAAGTACCTGTACGGTCAGCCATTCCACCTGAGGACTGACCATTCCGCCCTAACCTGGCTATTGACCTTTAAGAACCTGGAAGGCCAGACAGCACGTTGGGTCCAGAGGCTGCAGGAGTACGACTTCACCTCGGAACATCGTAGAGGGAAGAGCCACGGTAACGCAGACGCCATGTCCCGAAGACCCTGTCCAGAAGAGTGCGGCCAGTGCACAAGAGTGGAAGAGAAGGAGCGTGCCGCAGCAGTCCGAGTAGTTGTGGCAGTGCCTGCTGATGGCTGGGATAGCGCAGGCCTGAGGAGGGAGCAGCTGGCGGACGCAGACTTGGGACCACTCTTGAGGGAAGTGGAGGCAGGGATGAGACCAACCTGGGAGGACATCGCACCGAGGAGCGCCACCTACAAGTCGTACTGGGCCCAATGGGACTCGTTGAAGACCAGAGAGGGCGTGCTGTTCCGGGTATGGGAATCACCCGATGGGAAGACGCAGAGAGAGCAGTTGGTACTTCCCCGGAGTAAGGTCCCGGAAGTCCTGGAGGAAGTGCACGCCGGTACTTCAGGAGGACACCTGGGAGCGAACCGAACGATTGACAAACTACGGCAGCGCTACTACTGGCTGAGACTCCGAGCAGATGCTGAGAGATGGTGCCGTCAGTGTCACGTGTGCGCGGCGAGTCGCGGCCCCCAGACTAGGAGCCGGTGTCGCATGCAGCAGTACAACGTCGGAGCGCCATTCGAAAGGATCGCCGTTGACATTGCTGGACCGTTCCCAGTTTCCGACCGAGGCAACAAGTACCTGATGGTGGTCGTGGACTATTTCACCAAGTGGCCGGAGGTGTATGCCATCCCAAACCAAGAGGCAAAGACAATCACAGACTGCCTCGTGGAGCAAGTGTTCTGTCGATTTGGGGTGCCGTTAGAGCTACACAGTGACCAGGGAACCAACTTTGAGTCCAACCTAATGAAGGAGGCACTACAAAGGCTTGGGGTGAACAAGACTCGCACTACGCCTCTACATCCCCAATCGGATGGCATGGTCGAAAGGTACATCAAGACCTTAGAGGAACACCTGAGGAAAGTCGTTGCCAGCCATCAGCGAGACTGGGACGTCAAGGTGCCACTGTTCTTGCTGGCCTATCGCTCGTCTACACACGACACAACTGGGATGACGCCAGCCAGCTTAATGTTCGGCCGAGAGTTACGCCTCCCTTGTGACCTGGCTTTTGGAAGCCCTCCGAAAGCGAAACAGCCAGCGACCGAGTATGTGGAGAACTTGGTGGACCATCTCCACGACATGCACGAGATGGCTCGCCAGAACATCCAGAAGGCGAGCGACCGCATGAAGACCAGGTATGACAGGCAAGCCAACAGCCAAGGGTTCCAGTAAGGTGACCTGGTCTGGTTGTACCGTCCTACCCGGACCAAGGGACGCTGCCCGAAGCTCCAGCAGCCATGGCAAGGACCGTACCGGGTGGTGAAGAGGATTAACGACGTGGTCTACCGAATCCAGAAGGTTCCCCGAGGGAAGATGTTGGTGGTACACCTGGATCGTCTAGCCCGCTACAATGGTGCTGTTCGGGACGACCAGCTTTGAGGAGGGAGCAGTGTCACCCAATTAGGGAAAGGGATGACCGGCGACCGCTGGAAGGACCCCGAGACAGCTGGGGCACGCCCACTGATCAGTCTCTGTCACTAACTGAGGGGGAAGGTTGGAAGAGGTGTCGCTTGCGCTGCCGGCCCCTTCCCTCTCTTCCACGGCCATCTGGAACCTTCCTTTGGAAACCAGAGACTTCTAGAAAAACAGTGACATTCCTATAAAAAAGGGTTTCAGAGAGACAGTGAGTCAGTCAGTTCTTGGTGTAAGGACGCAGTGCTAGTGAGAAGACCGTACGTAATTACAAGTGCAATTGTAACGGACGAACTGGTGAATCGTAATTGTGTGCAGCACGTAATTTTATGTAATTGGCAAGTGTTTAACTGTAAGTCGGTGGAAATAAAGAACATTTTTGAGTGGCGAAATTGGACTTTTCATTTCACGAACCCACAAAGTCACAATATATATATATATATATATATATATACATTATTTGTCTGTGTCAGTTATTAATGTATTATTATGAAAGAAATTGTTAATTTTTGCTGGGTCATTGTTTTACATTTTATGTGCCTTTTTATATTTTAAGTGCGTTTTATAGCTCATTTTTAAAGAAGATTTAGGTCAACAACTTCCGGGCCGTAGTCATAACCATTGCAGCAAAGGGAGCGCTGCAATACGGCTCTGCATTTTCGTTTCTTGTGCGGCTAACTGATATCATTAGCAGTTGCGTACTGGCATTATAGAAACTTACAGGGTAACTTCCAAATTTGAACCAACAGGCCATAAGCCTGCTGTATAAAATATCTCTACTAGCTCTGAAAATATTATGGTGTAGTTCATATAGTATTGTCACCCAATTAGGGAAGGGACGGACAGGCGACAGTTGGGAGGGACCCTAGGCACTGGGCCACGCCCACTCATCGGTCTCTGTCACTAACTGAGGGAAATGTCACTGTCCCTCGAAGTTTCTCTCCCCTTCTCCTCTCCTATGGAACGTTCGGGTAATTTGCGGAAAACCAGAGACTTCTAGAATAGCAGGATATTCCTATAAAAGGGACTTCAATTAGGAGTGAGTCAGTCAGTGTTTGACGTGCTAGCGAAGGACGTGTTAATGAACGAGAAGACTGTGCGTGCATCGGAGTTTACGTAATCGCGAGTACAAGGAAATTGTAACGGACGAACTGGTGAATTGTAATTGTGTGCAGCACGTAATTCTGTGTAATTGGCAAGTGTTAAACTGTAAGTCGGTGGAAATAAAGAACATTTTTGAGTGGTGAAATTGGACTTTTCATTTCACGAACCCACAAAGTCACACTGGTGTCAGGAAGCGGGAAGATAACATCACCGAACATTCCAACCATGGACGCGGCATTGGCAAAATTTTTGGAGAAGATGATGGAAATGAAGGCCGAATTAACAGAGAAGACGGAAGCGGCAAATAACAGCCTGGCCGCGAAGCTGGAGACTACAAATAACAACCTGGCCGCAAAGCTGGAAGAAATGAAGACGGCTAACGATAACCTCACGGAGAAGATGGAAGAAATGAAGGTTGCGAACGAGGCCCTCGCCACGAAATTTGAGGAACAGTTGGCCGGCGTGAGGGAGGACGTCACGGGACTCGGCAAGCGGATCGGCCAGGTGGACGAACGCGTCGGAGACCTCGCGAGCCGCGTTAATGAGCTGGAAGGAAAGGCCGACAACAGCGCCAAGTCCCTGAGCGCCATGGTGGAGGACGTCGTCGGCAGGAGGTTGAAGGATTTGAAGGCCGACGCACCGGGACGCGACATAACATCGCCGCGCGTCAAACCTTCCAAGTATGACGGCGCGTCAACGTTTGAGGTCTTCCGCCGCCAGTTCGACACAGTGGCCAGGCACAACGGATGGTCACTGGAGGAGGAGGCCACACAGTTAATAGCCAGCCTCCAGGGAAGAGCCGCGGAAGTCCTAAACGCGGTGCAGACGACGGCGGCGCCCAAGGACATCTGGGAAGCCCTGGAGAATCGCTTCGGGAACCACCGCTTAGCCGCAGCATACCGCAGGCAGCTAAAGGCAAGGTCACAGCAGCCGGGGGAGACGCTGCAGGAGTTCGCCATTGCGATCGAGCAGCTGGCTAGCAAGGCCTTGGTTGACCTGCCACTGGAGTTCGTATCCCGGGAAGCCGCCTACAATTTTGTCGACGGGGTACGGGACACGGAGATTCGTCAGCGCCTAATGCTCGGGGAATATAAAACCATCCACGAGGCGCTGACAGCGGCATTAAGGATGGAGGCGGCCAAAATAACATCCATCCCGACGTCGAGAACGAGGAGTGTCCGCTACGCCGGAGACAGAAGACCAGCTGAGGGACGCCGGCGAACACCTACTGGCCTGTGTTGGGGGTGTGGACAGCCCGGACACCTGCAGAGAGACTGCTCACACCAGGAAGAGCAGCCGGAAAACGAGTAAGGGCCGTCGTGGAGAGGGGCACGTCGGCGCCATCACCACCATCCCCTCGAGTGACACTGCGCGCCGTCAGCCGGCGTATGGATGACAGCCTCATCACGGACGGTTGGATAAGAGGAAAGCCGTGCCGCGTGCTGGTGGACACCGGGGCGGCCGTGACCATCATCAGACCTGACGTGGCGAAGGGTTTGCCGACAAGGAAGCCAAGCCGGCCACACCAGCTTGTCACGGCATCGGGCGACACCTTGCCTGTGGAGAGGGAGGCCCTGCTGGAGCTGAATTTGGGACGGAGTGCCGTGCGTCTGTGGGTGTTCGTCGCGAAGGTGGCTGAGGAGGTGATTCTGGGACTGGATGCCCTCAGGAGCCACGAGGCGACGGTCGACGTCGGCAAGAAGGTCCTGCGGCTTAACGGAGAAGAGGTTATACTCCGTCAACCTGAAGAGCGCCTTGGAATTTGCAGGGTCGTCTTGGACGAAGACGTGGTTGTCCCCGCGAGGAGCGAGGTGGTGGTGACGGCGCGACTGGAGGGCCAGAGAACCAGGAACATGATGCTGGACCAGAAGACGCCTGTAAACGGACTGTGTGTAGCCAGGGCATTGCTGCCGTGCCGAGAGGAGGTGCCCGTGAGACTGCTAAATCCTACGGACGCCGATCACGACGTCCAGGCCGGGACGGAGTTGGGAATGTGCGAGCCCGTGGTGAGCGTAACAGCTATCGACGAGACACAGGAGCCGGCGCCGAAGCAACACCTGGGGCCCCGGCTAGAAGGCTTGGTGGAGAGGGCGGCCGACCACCTGACCACAGAACAGCTGGAGAAGGTTCGACAACTGCTAAGGCGGTATCAGCGCGTCTTCAGCCAAGGTGATAGTGACTACGGCCGCACGGACAAAGTGCTTCACCGCATCGACACCGGGGACGCCCGGCCTATTCGGCAACCACATAGACGCGTTCCGCTGGCGAAGCAAGGGGCGGTACGAGACATGCTGGAGGACATGAGATCCAGGGGAGTGATTGAAGAGTCTGACAGCCCTTGGTGTTCCCCTGTAGTCTTGGTGACAAAGAAGAACGGCGAGCTGCGCTTCTGCGTAGACTACAGAAAGTTGAACGCCGTCACCCGGAAGGACTGTTTTCCCTTACCCCGGATTGACGACACCCTGGACACGCTAGCTGGTGCACAATGGTTCTCGACCCTGGACCTGAAGTCGGGCTACTGGCAGGTAGCTCTAGACCCGAGAGACAAGGAGAAGACTGCATTCTCGACGGGCCAAGGGCTCTGGCAGTTCACGGTTATGCCCTTTGGCCTCTGCAACGCACCAGCTACCTTCCAGCGCCTTATGGAGTCAGTGATGAGAGGGCTGACTTACGATGCCTGCCTGCTATACCTGGACGACATCATCATCGTCGGGAAGACTTTTGAAGATCACCTCGAGAACCTGAGTAAGGTGCTACAGAGACTGCAAGCGACCAACTTGAAGCTGAACTCGAAGAAGTGCCAGCTCTTCCGCAAGGAAGTTAACTACTTGGGCCACATAGTCTCGGCAACCGGAGTGGCCACAGACCCGGAGAAGACACAGGCTGTGAGAGATTGACCTCGCCCAAAGGATAGGAAAGAGTTGCGCAGTTTCCTGGGGCTGTGCAGTTATTACCGCCGCTTCATAAAGGGGTTCTCCAACATCGCAAAACCCCTCACCCGCCTGACGGAGGAACACCGGCCTTATGTGTGGACAGAGGACGCCGAAAACGCTTTCCAGCACCTAAAGGAGACCCTGTGCAGTGCTCCAATTTTGGGTTTCCCACAACCGGGTGGCGCCTTTATTGTGGACACCGACGCCAGCGACCATTGCATTGGAGGCGTCCTGTCGCAGATCCAGGACGGCCATGAGCGGGTGATAGCCTATTACAGCAAGACGCTATCCAAGGCAGAGAAGAACTACTGCGTCACCCGACGGGAGTTACTGGCGGTAGAAAAGACATTGGAGCACTTCCACAAGTACCTGTACGGTCAGCCATTCCACCTGAGGACTGACCATTCCGCCCTAACCTGGCTATTGAGCTTTAAGAACCTGGAAGGCCAGACAGCACGTTGGGTCCAGAGGCTACAGGAGTACGACTTCACCTCGGAACATAGTAGAGGGAAGAGCCACGGTAACGCTGACGCCATGTCCCGAAGACCCTGTCCGGAAGAGTGCGGCCAGTGTACAAGAGTGGAGGAGAAGGAGCGTGCCGCAGCAGTCCGAGTAGTTACGGCAGTGCCTGCGGATGGCTGGGATAGCGCAGGCCTGAGGAGGGAGCAGCTGGCGGACGCAGACTTGGGGCCACTCTTGAGGGAAGTGGAGGCAGGGACGAGACCAACCTGGGAGGACATCGCACCGAGGAGCGCCACCTACAAGTCGTATTGGGCCCAATGGGACTCGTTGAAGACCAAAGAGGGCGTGCTGTTCCGGGTATGGGAGTCACCCGATGGGAAGACGCAGAGAGAACTGTTAGTACTTCCCCGGAGTAAGGTCCCGGAAGTCTTGGAGGAAGTACACGCCGGTACTTCGGGAGGACACCTGGGAGCGAACCGAACGATTGACAAACTACGGCAGCGCTACTACTGGCTGAGGCTCCGAGCAGATGCTGAGAGATGGTGCCGTCAGTGCCACGTGTGCGTGGCGAGTCGCGGCCCCCAGACTAGGAGCCGGGGTCGCATGCAGCAGTACAACGTCGGAGCGCCATTCGAAAGGCTCGCCGTTGACATTGCTGGACCGTTCCCAGTTTCCGACCGAGGCAACAAGTACCTAATGGTGGTCGTGGACTACTTCACCAAGTGGCCGGAGGTGTATGCCATCCCAAACCAAGAGGCTAAGACAATCACAGACTGCCTCGTGGAGCAAGTGTTCTGTCGATTTGGGGTGCCGTTAGAGCTACACAGTGACCAGGGTACCAACTTTGAGTCCAACCTAATGAAGGAGGCATTACAAAGGCTTGGGGTGAACAAGACTCGCACTACGCCTCTACATCCCCAATCGGAGGGCATGGTCGAAAGGTACATCAAGACCTTAGAGGAACACCTGAGGAAAGTCGTGGCCAGCCATCAGCGAGACTGGGACGTCAAGGTGCCATTGTTCTTGCTGGCCTATCGCTCGTCTACACACGACACAACTGGGATGACGCCAGCCAGCTTAATGTTCGGCCGAGAGTTACGCCTCCCTTGTGACCTGGCTTTTGGAAGCCCTCCGGAAGCGAAACAGCCAGCGACCGAGTATGTGGAGAACTTGGTGGACCATCTCCACGACATGCACGAGATGGCTCGCCAGAACATCCAGAAGGCCAGCGACCGCATGAAGACCAGATATGACAGGCAAGCCAACAGCCAAGGGTTCCAGCAAGGTGACCTGGTCTGGTTGTACCGTCCTACCCGGACCAAGGGACGCTGCCCGAAGCTCCAGCAGCCATGGCAAGGACCGTACCGAGTGGTGAAGAGGATTAACGACGTGGTCTACCGCATCCAGAAGGTTCCCCGGGGGAAGATGTTGGTGGTACACCTGGATCGTCTTGCACGCTACGATGGTGCTGTTCGGGACGACCAGCTTTGAGGAGGGAGCAGTGTCACCCAATTAGGGAAGGGACGGACAGGCGACAGTTGGGAGGGACCCTAGGCACTGGGCCACGCCCACTCATCGGTCTCTGTCACTAACTGAGGGAAATGTCACTGTCCCTCGAAGTTTCTCTCCCCTTCTCCTCTCCTATGGAACGTTCGGGTAATTTGCGGAAAACCAGAGACTTCTAGAATAGCAGGATATTCCTATAAAAGGGACTTCAATTAGGAGTGAGTCAGTCAGTGTTTGACGTGCTAGCGAAGGACGTGTTAATGAACGAGAAGACTGTGCGTGCATCGGAGTTTACGTAATCGCGAGTACAAGGAAATTGTAACGGACGAACTGGTGAATTGTAATTGTGTGCAGCACGTAATTCTGTGTAATTGGCAAGTGTTAAACTGTAAGTCGGTGGAAATAAAGAACATTTTTGAGTGGTGAAATTGGACTTTTCATTTCACGAACCCACAAAGTCACAGTATGCATGTACAGACCTTTTTCTGAAGATTATGTCTCTTTATTCAAAATATAAATTTCCGATAAAATATAGGTTTCGAAATGTTTGTTACGTTGTTATTTCGCTTAGTTAGTATACCTAATACTATACAAATAAAAAGGAAGAGAAAAAAGGTGGATTGCGTGCTGAGGAAAGTGGGCAAGTTTACAGAGTTCGATAAAACAAATACCAAGAACGGTAGCTTCCTCAGAAATCAACCATGAATCCTAAATGTAGCTCTTCAGTGTCCTGGTGTAAGCAAATAAGTTTCTCAAATGGCGTTTAATTTCCATTGCAGATCTAAGTGTCTGCCACATACACCTTCCAGACTATATAACTTACCATTCTGTATAATTAGAATGTGGCGCCTTATGTTGTCGTCTGGTCACTTTGAAATTAGAATATCTACAGAGTATGCTGTGGTCCTGGCTTCCGAATTAACTATGAACTTCTTGGGGAAGCGATATACATTAATTTAAATATTTGAGTATAGAGGACGTCGGGTACGTACATTGTAGCCTTAGTCTTACGTACAGCAACACTAGAACATTCGCAAAGAATTCGTCGATTTTCAAAAACTATTTATATGATTAACATGACGTCATACGTCAAAATAACATAAAAAAATAAACAAAAATGGTCATATTTATAAATTCATTACTAGCTAATGCTCAATCATTTTCTATTTAAGAGTAAAAAACTAAATCACTTCTGTGTTTTTAGTAAAATCACGTGAGTGAAACCTATTATGTTGCAGATGTTAATTCACTACTAATCGATGAACAAAGCGAAGTACAATTTTATACAAAAATATGTTATAATGAATACGTATTGTCAGCTTCTGCTTTCAGAATTTTTCCTTTACTGACCTGAGAACTATTTACAATAAATTAAAGAAATAAATGTAAGTATATGAGCTTATTCATAGCGGAAGCTAAACGCAGTGGCCTAGATCTTGGCAGTCAGTTTATTTCCGCTTACATGAACCTGCATTTTAACATAAGTCACAGTAATTCTCGTAGCTTATCAAACAAAATTACATTATAATTTTTGAGCAGGCATTCCCGATACTTTTATAACAGATACATTCATAACGATATTAAGGCAATTTTCTAATACCATTGCATTTATTTTTAAAATAACAAGAATGTTATTTGTGTTTTTATGAATGAAAGTGTTTAAATATTATTTATCTTCTGCAAGAAAAATATAAGGCTTTGCTAATAGGACAACAATAATAAAAAGAAACATGCGCATCAAGGATACGAAATTATGTTTGTGCACTTACGAGGGACATGAGTTTTACCCCTCGACTACCATGCATATGGCCAAGCCGCAAAGCATCTCCCTATCTATCGCATAACTTTGAAATGAAGCCAGAGTGATATGAAAGCGTATATTGTGTACGCAGCGTCATCAAATGCTTCCAATGTTTCTGTTAGCTGTACATATTTTTTTCCCTCTAAGTCTGTATAGTAAATATAAATTTGTATATAATATATGCATTTATGTATAATATTAAAGCTACCTAATCGGACAATCTGAATACTGTCACCCAATTATCGGAAGGTACGACCAACTGGAACTGGGTTGGGGACAGGAGGCATTAAGACCACGCCTCCACAGGAGGCAAAAGACCAATTTTCTTGTAGCGCTAACTGAAGGGATCGCAGGCCACTGTGCCGTCTCCTTCTCCTCCCCCCTGAGTTCTGGAACATCCAGGATATTTCTTCTAACCCGGAACCTTCTAGATTGGCCAGTTGGTCCTATACAAGCGACCCGTCGGGCTGGAGGAGAGTTAGTTCTTGGCGAGCAGCTGTGAGGAGCGCCGTACTAGTGAACGGACTGTAAGACTGTGTACGTGCATCGGAGGAGCTGCACGTAATTGCGAGTGCAGAGTGGACCTGTGACAGACGAACTGGTGAATTGTAATTGTGTGCGCTACGTAATTCCATGTAATTGGCAAGTGTTCCAACTGTAATTCGGTGGAAATAAAGAACATGTTGAGTTTGTGAAGTTGAACTTCTAATTTCACGAACCCACAAATTCACAACTGGTGTCAAAAGTAGGATCGTGAAATTAAAATTTCAATTGCACAAACTCAAAATGTTCTTTATTTCCACCGAGTTACAGTTGTAACACTTGCCGATTACATAGAATTACGTATCACACACAATTGCAATTCACCAGTTCGTCTGTCACAGGTCCACTCAACACTCACAGTCGAGTGCCACTCCTCCGATGCACGTACACAGTCTTCCAGTCCATTCACTAGCACGGCGCTCCTCACAGCTGCTCGCCAAGAACTGAACTCTCCTTCAGCCCGACGCGTCGCTTATATAGGACCAACTGGCCAATCTAGAAGATTCCGGGTTAGAGGAAATATCCTGGATGTTCCAGAACTCAGGGGGGAGGAGAATAAGACGGCACAGTGGTCTGCGATCCCTTCATTTAGCGCTACAAGATAAATGGGTGGGCGTGGCCTATATGCCTCCTGTCCCCTACCCAGCTCCAGTTGGTCGTACCTTCAGACAATTGGGTGACAATATAACACCTCAAAATAGACAGAGGTGCACAGAATTTGCAGGGAACAGTCCAATTGTTCGGAATAGTGATGTATTTTGGTCTTCAAAGTTACCTGGCTGGGGTGGGGTACCTCTCTGAAATTTAAAGGACCTAAAGTGACATTTAGGATTATTTTTTGAGTTGAGTTTTCCATCGTTCCTCCTGTCTTATGTCCCAAACGTTTCCTGTTCTTAAATTTCTTCCAGTAAACTGGACTGGTCAAATTTTAAACGCTCGAAAATTTCTCAAGAAGTTACTTTGAGATAGCTGTAGTTTTTAAGTAAATCCCTTAGTAACCTATCATTGCTGCGTTACTTGTTAGTGTCCAGTTATTTCTCTTCTCAAGACGTGACAAAACTCCGAAGGAAACCTTTAATCCAGTCCCATATACAGGTTGTTTCAAATCGACACCGAATGAATATATAGAAGTAGTTTCTCACCTTCTGTGTGATACATATAGATAGTTTTTACCGCCAGTAGAGCCACATAAAATACTCAGAATGAGTGTGGATTAGGCAGTGACAGGTACAACGACACGTGCCTCATGCTGACGGAGTTCGAAGGTGTAGGTCATACGCCATCCCGCGTGCTGTAACTGTAAACATACCGGCATACTCCGCAGTAGCTTGCTTGCTACTATTAAGAATTTCTTTGGCTTATGAAACCGCAATAAAGAAGCTATTGCTTAATTATTGCTCATGAGTGTTTAACGTGTTTTCAAAATTCCGTTATAGCAGTCCAAGATAGCAAATAAGTTGGTGGACATATGCAACTTATACCTTTCAGAGGGAAGTTAATGTTAGTGAGGTTGAGGATGGAAGCATTAAATGATAAAAGAACATATGATGATGATGATGATGATGATGATGATGATATATATATATATATATATATATATATATATATATATATAAGGGCGCTCAACTACGGCGGTCATCAGCGCCCTTTAAAAAACTAGTCATGGCAAAAGCCAGATATAAAACTTTCCAAAACCTTTACAAGTGTAACAAAACCTATTAAAAATACACGTACATAAAAAACGTCAATCAAAACCTACTAAAAATTTCGTTCACTAAATCCTAAACTCTAAACTAGACAAGAATCTAAAAACCTTCTCCACGGGTCTCCACGCACGGCCTACACGTGGGTGGGCCTGTTGACCGTCTCCCTCAACCACGAAAAGGAGCCCACACGAGGGAGACTGTTGGCTCGGGACCCCGGGTGCGCCAAACCCGTACCTACCGAAGTAGGCAGCATCCAAGAATAGTAGATAAATTAACCAAAACTAAATGCTTTATACAATGAGAAGAGCATTTTATTTCACGTGTTTGATAATACTAAATAAAGCATTTGTAACTGAAAAGAAAGTTGTTGATATTTACAGTAAGTGTTTGAAAGTATTGTACAATTGAATCGTTTATTTCAGAAATCACCTAAGTGCGCATTTTTCAACCTTTGGAAAACTAAAAAAACTGTTTTGCAGCTTAAGTATAGGTCTAGTCTCCTTCAAATATTTTTTTACCAAATAAAAAACATGCTATCGAAATAATCTATTTTTATTTTATTTTTTCTTTCTATGAGTTATAAATTTTTGAAAAAATTGCACTTAGGTGATTTCTGCAATAAATGACTATCCAAAACGATTTTTTTAAAAAAAAAATTATTATTGAAATTAAGTCAAACAACTATTTTCACCCTTTTGGTATAAAAGGTAAGTAATAGACACACTTAAGTATAAAAAGTGTATTTTATTAGGCCTAAATCAAAAAGTACAAGTAGACTACAGGCTACAGTATGTCTATATACAAAGATCTGGCCTTGTTCACTTATCCAGCTTCTGGCAAGTCTTCTGGTAACTCCTCGTCAGTTGTTGGCCATTGGATGATAAGTGTCATAGAAGGCTTCATATCCAACAGTGTATTCCATCAACTATTTTATATCGTCTATCTTTTGTTTTTGTTGATTGGGACCTAAAACAAAAAATCTCACTGTGCAAAACCCGATAAATTTAAAAATTGGTTTAGCTAAAAGTAAAATATAAACGCTTCAAATAACCTTGGTAAAATAAAAGTAAACATACCTTCCCCAAAGGATAAGCTGTCTCTGTTGGTAGTTCCAGAGAGGTGGCAGTTTTTAGCAATATAAAGGTAGATGTTATTCTTCCAATGAATTCACTTGTTACCACTCTTCCCGGTGTAGAGAAACTTCTTGTACTTGGACACTTTGAATGGCTGCTTAGTTCCTTTGGGTACTTTCCTGCCTGATGTTTCGTCCGAATTTGGCATTTTCTTATATAATTTGAGTCACCACTTTTTGAAACTGAGAACATCTTCTGATGTGCAGTAAATCGGACAGACTTACTAGCTTTTAGCATGAGCTCTGTATATTTATCAGGAGTATAAATCCTGTCCATCTTTCTCAAGAGACGCTTTATGCTTCCAAAATCTCTGCCACACGGGGAAAATGAGTGGCCACGTACAGGGTAGTTGTGAGTTATTTTCACAGCGAATCACAAACACATATCATCAAGGCTGCCAACCGTCACGAGTGAAATTTACCACAGAAGAACCTAAGCGACGGCGCTTGGGTTCTTTCTGAAATAAACGGATTATTTTCAAGGCTGAAAATAGCATTGTTGATATGAAACATAGGTTATTTCTGCACTAAAATATGTATTTACCTTTAAACTGTACAGTACCACCAAAAACACATTTTTTGATATTTTTGTGTCTTAGGTGGTTTTTTCAAATAAACGATTCCATTAAGATCATAGCAAAATGCTCTAAAGTTAAACAAATAAATATTATCATTGATGTAACTATTTTTACTATTCATATTTTTAATGAAACTAAGTTAATTAATAGTTTGTTCGTTGAACTCCCTTCAGCTCTTCCATCCATCAAAACCATATCCGTCATTTCGGCGTTCGTATTGGTGTGGGTTCTTTTTCGGTTCGTTGTCCTATTGTGTGCTTGGTTAGGGATGGAGTGTGAAAGGTTTGACGGTGAGGTGGAAAGGTGGGTGTTTTGTCTACTCGTCGGTGAGCTGGGATCTCTTTCTCAGGGTTCAGTTATGAAAAGTCGTGTTGACCGTCTCTCAATTCCTTTATTTTTCTTTAGCCGGGCTCTGGTAGCTCTCTTGTTAACACTTGCGTTGTCTTCCTAATTTTCCTTTCCCCTTTACGATGTTTTTACGTTGCTTCGCGAACTCCCTTGTTATTCCCTATGTTTGCACTATCTTCAAGACCATAACTCTAAGTCGGACTGCGACATCTGATCCTACTTTTATCACAATACTCAGTACCGGAGTAACCTTCCAATAACACGTCTTCTCCCCGTCGTCCTCACTAGCAGAGTGACGCTCTTTTGCCTCTCGTATTTTCAGCTTCTATCCTAGCTTTTCTTTCCTATCACCGCCCATTTTCTATTCCTTTCCTATTTTACGCCTATCACGTGGTTTACTCTACATTTTATTGGCAGAGTTTATTTCTTTAATTTTCTCTTATTGGTCACCTCCGTATGTCGTTCCTATGCATCAATACTATTCTCCGCCCCTCTGGGTTGTATGACCTCTCAGCGTCATAACGGTATTCTATCATGCTTGGCTGAGTTTTCCTTATACCTCGCATATTTTACTGGCGTCTTGATGTCGGTTCTATTGTTCTGTGCTTCCTGCCTTGTATGTGCCCGAAGGCAACTCCTGTCCAATTTTTCCTTCATTTGTACTGTATTGCTATTTCGAATATTCTTTTTAACTGTTTCTTATATCATTTATTCCCTTTTTATTCCCATTATGCTTATTTATGATCTCTACTGTTGTATTAGTTTCTATTGATCTTTTCCCTCTTGGAACCTGAGGTTTCTGCTTCAAATGCCCTTCGGAGGAATATTGCTATTTTTCTCACCAGTTGGGAAAAATTTCAAATTCCTTCGAAAGTCCCACTAAACCGCGACCTTCAAAGTTTAACTAACGTGCTAACGCTGACAATTGTTACCTAGTTTCTCCTCTTTCCCTTCGTCAACGTAAGTGCAAGCAAGGAGCTTTAGAGCGTTTGTTTGGTTGTTTTTTTTTTACAATAAAATACATACATACATTTATACCCTTATATACATTGTTACATATTTTCTTAGTTTTCAATGTGTTCAATATTTTACATTACGTTATCAATCTGATTTTGCATTTTTGGATTGTCTCTGATTTTCTCTATTTATTTACATTATTTGTTTTCTTGTTGTCTTTTGGGCTTTACATTGCCTCTTTAAGTATAGTGAACCTTTAATGTTTCATACACTGTCACTCGCGTCACTGCAATGTCGTGATTGCTTTTGTTTTCGGCACTTGTATTTATAACTCCTTGTATGTTCCGCTAACTTATTCTAAGTACAAATTTTTTTTTATTAGTATAACCAGGTGTAGCATTTGTTTATATTATAGTTAAATTCCATCGCGTTTACTCTCTATGTCCGTTATTCTTATTTCTGTGAAACGTGTGTATTTCTTCTATTTGTAACAAAGTGGTGTTTACTAATTACCTGTGCCGTACATTAATGAGTTCAGTGACTCCGGTTCGCGTCAGGTAATGGTTTGAGTATGTGTGATTTCCAGTTCTTTAAAGGGTCGTAATAGTGCTATGTTATATCTACCTATGTCTTTCTTCGTTTTATAGTCTACCAGCTCAAAAGAACGATCACCGAACTTCGCAACGATCATAGCCGGCCCTTCCCAAAGGATATGCAGTTTTTGTGATGTTTTGTTAAACATTGAAGATTTGTTGTGGGTTCTCACTAGCACCTTATCTCCTATGTTCGGCGTCCATTTCTTTTTGTATCTTTTCTTCCTTTTATTTCTAGTTTCTGCTCGTTTCCTTAGGCGTTCGTAGGCTTCTTGTATTTGCTGGATTTCGTTCATTTCGTCTGTGTTAATTGCTCTTTTTAAGCCTGGTAAAATGCTTTCTGGCGTTTGGTTTAGGTGTAGCTTGACTGGCGCTATACCAGTGTTCGGGTTGATCGTGTTGTTCATGATTTTTTCTATTAGTGGTAGTTGGGTGACCCACGAGGTATGTCTTTTGCGGTATGTTAATATTCGCAGGTAGATGGATAGATCCCTCATCGATCTCTCGCACGGGTTACTTTCCGGGTGGTATGCTGTGGAATTATATATTTTGATACCTGATGTTCTTATCTTATTTACGAAATGTTTGCCTTTGTGTATGGACGCGTTATCCGCCAAAATGGCGTCCATTTTACCATATTTCGGTATAAAATCGTCCAGAATTTTGCTTGCACAATTTGCGCTTGTTGGCCTCTTCATCGGGTATAATTTAGTGAATTTGGTAAATACGTTCATATGTTTACATGCAGATCTGGTATTTCAGGGGAAAGTCTAAAGGTTGATTCTGTCTCTCCTTGTTTGACAGGTATATTTTCTCTTACGTCCAGGGAGCCGTTTCTTATAGTGATGTGTGGATAACTGGTTTCGTTTCGTCTACCTGGCTCCTCCTTGCTCTCGAAGGTGTCGTCAAAATTATCCTCGACTGTATCATCTTTGTTTACTTCCTGGATTCTAAGTTCCGCAATGTGAACACCTGATTTTACCTGCACATATTGCACAAAAAAGGTTTCTTCCTCTAATAGGTTTTCTGCCTCTGTTAAGTTAATGACCTGGTCAGTCAGCTGAGAGAACCCGATCGTTGCCTCTTCCTTATCTCGTCGTATAGTTAAATACCTGTTGGCATAATTGATGTTGGCTTTAAATGCCTCTAGGAAATCACTTCCTAAAATGATTTGGACTGCCAGATGTGGTATTATTAAGAAAATGAGTTCAACGTGCATTTGTCCTAAACGAAATGGAATCATTGTTTGTTTTTGAATGCGTTGTTTTTTTCTGCTGATGGCTGTCAAAATATATACATTCTTTGTGGGTAGTGTTTGTAGACGTAAACCTTTCATTTCTAAGTCGTTAAAGAATTTTAAACTGCATACAGAAGCAGTTGCTCCTGTATCCAAGGTTGCCTGATAAATTTCTTCGTTTATGGTGATTTCTATTTGTGGCGTTTCTACAATGTCCGGTTGTTTTATTTTTCCAGTCGTATTGTCACTTTCCGCTACTGTCTCGTCGGCCTGTATTTGTAATTTTGCTACAGCTTTGCTCCTGTTCCCATCTTGTTTCACATACCTCGGGGTCGGATTCGGGAACGTTATCCTACCCACATCTAGTTTTCCTGGTTGAGTGTGTTCGTTGCGCCGTTTAGAGATGTGTGTGTAGTTGGGACGAACGTCTGATTTGCAAACCATTTCTGTCGTGTCACTGCGCCATTGTTATTATATACTGTCGTTGGAGATGTATTGCCTGGGTTTTCTTGCCTCGACGTTTGCTGGTTTTCTCTACTGTTCATGTGTTCTGTCCGGTTGTCTGTCACGGCGGGTCGGTTTTCCTGGTAATGTCCGTTATAGGTCCAATTACGGTCTGGTGGATTTTATCGTGGTATGTCGTTCGTATAGGGTCTCCTAAAAGCATTGTATCTTCTCTCTCTTGTTGCGTTCCTGTCGTAGCCGTTTCTCCTTTGCTGTGGTCTTTGTGTACGTACCCAATGTACGTTGTGTAGTTGTGGTTCCTGAAAATGGTGGGGATTTTCTCGGGTTTGTCTTTGGTAGCGTGTATTGTAGTTTCTGTGTTCAAATGCAGGTACGTGGTCTCTGTATCGTTCTCTATTCTGGACGTTGTCATTTCTCCGGGCATTTCCTGTGTTGTATGCCCTGGTCCCACTAAGATTCGGTTCATTGTATACCGGTCTGCCCTCTCGTGGTCCTGTGTTTGAGTCCGTCATCTGTGGTTGCAGTGCCGTCAGAAGTTCGATCGTCTCGTTTATAGTGTTGGGTCTTGCTACTATTAAATGGTTCTTTATATGTTCTGGGAAATGTTTTATCACGAGATTAATGAATTCATGATCCTCTATCGGCGGGTCAAGCATCTTACTCTGTTGTGCTAGGTCTAGAAAGTAGTCAACCATCTGTGTTCCCCTGTGCAGATATTTCCCTGTATTTATTTTGGTCCGCACAGCATATTGTGTGGCGCTATTCCAATATTTGGTGAGAAAGTTTTGTCGAAACTCTGCATACCTGGTATGGTCACCAACTGCTAATCGAAACCACGTGAGTGATCGTCCCTGTAAGCCTTTCTTAATAATAAGCATTTTGTATTCCTCTGGGATGTTTTTAAGAGTGAAATATGCTTCTACGTCCATTATATAACGCTTCGCGTTGTCCCTTTCATCATTGAATGTTGGCACGGTAATTTCATTTAATAGGTTAAAATGGTAGGGGTATCCTGTATTTGCGCAATTATTGAAAATGCTACCCTGATTCACACTATTACATGTATCTGTGGGGGCTGATGAAGGCGTGTTCTGGCACGAGTTCAACATCCCCTGCCTAACCGGTACGTTCGGAATGTCAGTACTCTGAGGCTGGTCATTTGTTATTCTGAGGTCGTTAATGGCCTCTTTGAGCACTGTCATTTCTCGCGTATGGTTTGCAATGGTTACTTGCGTTGACCGGTGAGCTGCGGCCGCCTGCGTCAGAGTTTCTTTAATTATTATGAGTTCAGACTGTGTCTGCTCGTGCCATTCCTTTTGTCTATTTTCTATACTGGCGCAGGTATTTCGCAACTCATCGCTCAACTGGGCATGCACATTATTACTGGTACTAGACATGTTATTTATTCTTTCTTTGATATTTACAATGTCCTGCTGTGCATCATGCATTTCTGTACGCATGTGTAGGAATTCTGCCTGAGTTGTGGCCTGTCCTAACCTAATGTTCTCTAGGTGTCTATTTTGTTCTATTAGTTTACTTTCTAACTGGTTTCGTAAAGTTTGTGTTTGTTCTGCTATTTTCTTTTCTAGGGTCTGATTTTGCTCTAATATTTTCGTTTCTAGTCTTTGGGTTTTCTCTCCTAGTTCTCCTAATCTGGTCTCTAGGTTCTGACTTTGTTCTTCTAATCTATTTTCTAGGGTCTGGTTCTGCTCTACAATTTTAGTTTCTAGTCTTTGGGTTTGTTCACCTAGTTCTCCTAATCTTGTTTCTATGTTCTGAGTTTGTTCTCCTAGTCTAGTTTCTATGTTCTGAATTTGTTCTTCTAATCTAGTTTCTATGTGCTGGCTTTGTTCTTCTAATCTAGTTTCTATATTGTTCTGAAATTGTTGGAGCATCTGTTGCATTGTAGTTGTGAGGCTTACTACTGTTGCAGTACTAATGTCTTGTGCTGGGTTGTTCATGTTTTGCTCCTGTGATTGTTCCGCCATTGTTACTTTTGTGGTTCTACCACTTCTCAGTAGCATATACTTAATGACAGTCTACGGATGTACTACTTGGCTGGCCCTATGTCTCTTCTCCTTGTAGAAAGATGTTTAAGGTGTACTTACTCGTGCTGATGTGTTGTTTTTACCTCCTTTGGCTCCGATGGTTGTTACGTCCCTGTTGTCGTGTTGGATGCCCTCGTCCCTGGCGTTCTCCGTTGTCGTGATGTTGAAGTTGTAGTTGTTGCTTCCTGTTGTCGCCGTGGTCGGTCCCCTGGTCCTCGGCGTGCGTCTCCGGTGTCGTGATGCTAAAGTTGTATGTTCCTCGTTGTCGTAGTGCCGAACTTCAGAGTTGGTTTAGGACACGTTGGGTGCCAGTTTGGTGTGGGTTCTTTTTCGGTTCGTTGTCCTATTGTGTGCTTGGTTAGGGATGGAGTGTGAAAGGTTTGACGGTGAGGTGGAAAGGTGGGTGTTTTGTCTACTCGTCGGTGAGCTGGGATCTCTTTCTCAGGGTTCAGTTATGAAAAGTCGTGTTGACCGTCTCTCAATTCCTTTATTTTTCTTTAGCCGGGCTCTGGTAGCTCTCTTGTTAACACTTGCGTTGTCTTCCTAATTTTCCTTTCCCCTTTACGATGTTTTTACGTTGCTTCGCGAACTCCCTTGTTATTCCCTATGTTTGCACTATCTTCAAGACCATAACTCTAAGTCGGACTGCGACATCTGATCCTACTTTTATCACAATACTCAGTACCGGAGTAACCTTCCAATAACACGTCTTCTCCCCGTCGTCCTCACTAGCAGAGTGACGCTCTTTTGCCTCTCGTATTTTCAGCTTCTATCCTAGCTTTTCTTTCCTATCACCGCCCATTTTCTATTCCTTTCCTATTTTACGCCTATCACGTGGTTTACTCTACATTTTATTGGCAGAGTTTATTTCTTTAATTTTCTCTTATTGGTCACCTCCGTATGTCGTTCCTATGCATCAATACTATTCTCCGCCCCTCTGGGTTGTATGACCTCTCAGCGTCATAACGGTATTCTATCATGCTTGGCTGAGTTTTCCTTATACCTCGCATATTTTACTGGCGTCTTGATGTCGGTTCTATTGTTCTGTGCTTCCTGCCTTGTATGTGCCCGAAGGCAACTCCTGTCCAATTTTTCCTTCATTTGTACTGTATTGCTATTTCGAATATTCTTTTTAATTGTTTCTTATATCATTTATTCCCTTTTTATTCCCATTATGCTTATTTATGATCTCTACTGTTGTATTAGTTTCTATTGATCTTTTCCCTCTTGGTACCTGAGGTTTCTGCTTCAGTATAGCGCTGCATATTGCTTGGATTTTCTAAATGCAAAATCCTCCGTGTTAGGACGGAATGTGTAGTTTTACACTGAAGAGCAACCTTGCAACTGTCCGAGTTATTAGTCGACTATTTCCCAAATAACTGCCCTTTGACCCATTGCCTGAAAGGTAGGCCAGGGTCACTGATAACGAGCAAGGAGTAATGTTTTTGTTTTCGTGGCCGGTGCGTCCGAATAACAACTTTTGAGGTTCGCACACCAATGGTCCCTGCGTTGTCTAATCACAAAAGCATGTAATATTTAATGCTCCATATAATTATACCTAACAGAACTTCGAAGCTGCGATACCGAAATTCGGAAAGTTATAAACTACACAAGGGCTGTAATCGTTCGGTGTCGTTTTGAAACAACCTATATATTCGAAGTCAGACCTTTTTTGCAATTTACGTCCTCCAACGTTATGTCATATCGGACGGTGAATGAAATTGGTGAAATGATGCTCAAATGAGTCGGAGCCCTTGAAGCTTAGAGTTACCCGACATTCGTCTTGCAGGATAAGGGAAAACCCAGGTAAAAACCTTATCCAGGTAACTCGCCGTGACCGAGATTCGAACTCGGGACCTTGTGAACGTGATGCAGACATGCTACCATCTACGCTACCGAGGCGGGCAAACCTTCTTGTTATAAGATGGATGAAATAAACCCCACTCTATGGAATATGACTGTGACTGATTACATTTGTTACGTGATTTTATTTACTTTGTATTGACAAGAATATTTTTCTTGAATTTTGAACAGACTGTGTTGCCCAATACTTACGATTCTTTAAAATCACTCACTCATAGTTCGTGGATTGCAAATGAAAAACTGCTTTGTGACACAAATCATTATGACTGCTGATTTTATTCCTTATAAAAGTTATACTGACAACGCTGTTTATATCGCCTTTCATTTGTTCCCATTGAATAAATGAATGGGCGAGCTTCTATTGTTGAGCTCCATTTAACATCCATATAGGGAGGTGATTCTATTGTAATCCTAAGCTGTCACTCAATTGATTTTGCACTTAAATAAGTATTAAATGATTCGCATTTATTTCCGGAACGCCGTTTTCTGTAGTCTCTCCATTTACTCCGAATTTTTGCTGTGTTCAATGATAACAAAGTTCATTCACACAGGACGTTGGCCAGTATAATTTCTACTTACAAAGCATAGGACAAGACACCTAGATACCGGTTACAGTAAACATAAATCCTTGCCTGCCCTATGGCTATGTAGTTTCCGAAATGTATTTAATGCTTACCTCTCTGAAACAGCAAGGGTTACAGATCTCCTTTTGAAAGTTGTTTTTGTTCTAATTTCTAACAAAGATAAATGATGTTCTGAATGTCTAACGCCCTCATTCACTAAGAAGGGCAACAGCCGTTGTTGTGCAGACACCGCTAATGACCTAGGCAGTTGAGCCCCTACAGCATACCATTACAACTGCTATTACATTGTTGCGCTTGGCCTGTTTAGGTAATGTTGGACGGCTAATGAGGACCATGTTCCATTGCGAATATTTATTCTTTGTCCGTGGTCTTTGTGTAAAGACGCTTTGTAAATTTCACTAATGACGAGAATTCTCATTGCTCCAGTGCCATTAATGAAGTCACGGAGTGAATCCAAATTTTAGCAGGTATCCCTCTAATGGCAAGGATTTTTGTCTTTCTTCATATTTCATTAAGCGAAACTTGGTTTAATATTCCTGCAAATCCAAGAATGCAAGATTTGCATACACAAAATATAGTCTGACATTATAACATATATTTGTGCACTAAAGAGCTGTGTAATCTTTGATCATCGATGCCTTAAAAGGATCTAAACATTTGTGATATCGGTGCTCTAATTTAATTACACCATCTCTTAGTGCGATTTGTCATGTTCTTCGAAATAGCTATTTACCACATCAATAACTACCTCGCTGCTGTGAAATCTTCGTCCTCCAACAATCTTCTGAGGTTTGGGAATAGATAGTGGTCACTGGGTGCTACATCTGGCAAATCGAATGGATGTTCAAACAGTTCCAACTTTAAGTCATACATTTTTGTCATTGCAATGACTGAGTGAAAGGTTGAAGCATTATCGTGAAGAAACAATGCTTTTTCTTTGCCAAATAAGGTATTTTCCTTTTCACCTCATCACTCAAAGTTTCAGTAAGCTTGCATAGTACTCACCAGTGATTATTTTACCCTTTTCCAAGTAATAGATAAACATAATTCCCTGTGCATCCCAAAAAACACTCGCCATAACCTTGTTATCTGACAAAATTGACTTTGCCTTTAATTAGAGTTGGTACACTTGGCGCAATCCACTTTTGACTGTGATTTACTTTCTGGAGTGTAGTGATGCATCCAAATTTCTTCCATTGTAAAAGGCCGTCTCAAAAATTCACCCGGATTTTTACGGTAGCGCTCCAAATTCTTAACACAAACAGTTTTTCTTCCAGCTTTTGATCAGGTGTCAAGAAACGCCGCACCGATTTTGCACACACCTTCTGAAAACTCAAAACATTACTTGAAAAGAGGCACTAATACAACATGAAAAAAAATGTTGCGGTTAAAAACAACAAAATGGGAGAAAAGATTATTACAACCAATCAAGATGAAAACACAAACAAGTTTCCTACACAAAGTTATATAATTAAAAACAGATCTGAATCTTCCTAATTCTAAAGAAAACATTTTAATCGAGGAAAACCCACTGACGTTTGATCCAATTAATATTCAATTAGATTTAGAACAAATAGATACAAAATCTGAAACTTCCAAACCTGTACTAAAAGCACTAGCATTAGTAACTGTGAACAATAGGTACCCACCTGAAGAATGGTTACATATCTACAAAGATGGATCTAACTTGGACAACTCAGGAGCAGGAATTAAGTGTGCACTGTTCTCATTCTATCAACCAGCAGGATACCACGCAACAAATATTGATGCAGAAGTAACGGCTATTCATATTTCACTCCAACACCTTCTATGCAGAATAGATAAATTCAAAAATGCTATCATACTTTCTGATTCTAAAGCAGCATTATGTGCTATAAGTTCATATAAAATGAGGTCAATCAAATTAAAGAATGTCACAAAATGATCCAACAATTTCAAAAACTACAGAAAAGAATTATATTACAGTGGATACCTGCACATTGTGGAATTGCTGGAAATGAATCAGCTCATTTTCTTGCCAAAAAAGGTGAAAATTTAGTTCAGAACAAAAGTAAAAACTTACCTTTTACATCCATGAAGATATTAATTTAAAAAATATAAAAATAGAGAAAACCAATCAATATCTAATAAAACCAAAGATAAAAAATGGAACATTTTAATCAAAAATCCAGAAATTATTCCAGAAATCCCACGTAAAGCTGCAGTAGCAAATTTTAGGTTACTTACGGAACATGATAATTTGGCCAAACACTTACACAGAATAGGAATTTATACAAGTCCAAATTGTCCTCTGTGCAACAAAGAAGAGGAAATGACTGAAGAACATCTAACCTGTGAAGCCCTACCTGCCGGACCCACTACACAGAAATATTGGAGAGCAAGAGAGCTAATGGCTTCATTGCCAAAGCCTAGCATTTGACAACAAATAAGAGGAAATGACTGAAGAACATCTTTTAACCTGTGAAGCCCTACCTGCCGGACCCACTACACAAAAATATTGGAGAGCAACAGAGCTAATGGCTTCATTGCCAAAGCCTAGCATTTGACAACAAATAAGAGGAAATGACTGAAGAACATCTTTTAACCTGTGAAGCCCTACCTGCCGGACCCACTACACAGAAATATTGGAGAGCAAAAGAGCTAATGGCTTCATTGCCAAATCCTAGCATTTGACAACAAAGAAGAGGAAATGACTGAAGAACATCTTTTAACCTGTGAAGCCCTACCTGCCGGACCCACTACACAGAAATATTGGAGAGCAAGAGAGCTAATGGCTTCATTACCAAAGCCTAGCATTTGACAACAAAGAAGAGGAAATGACTGAAGAACATCTTTTAACCTGTAAAGCCGTACCTGCCGGACCCACTACACAGAAATATAGCAGAGCAAGAGAGCTAATGGCTTCATTGCCAAAGCCTAGCATTTGACAACAAAGAAGAGTAAATGACTGAAGAACATCTTTTAACCTGTGAAGCCCTACCTGCCGGACCCACTACACAGAAATATTGGAGAGCAAGAGAACTAATGGCTTCATTGCCAAAGCCTAGCATTTGACAACAAAGAAGAGTAAATGATTGAAGAACATCTTTTAACCTGTGAAGCCCTACCTGCCGGACCCACTACACAGAAATATTGGAGAGCAAGAGAGCTAATGGCTTCATTGCCAAAGCCTAGCGTTTGAAAACAACAACATTACTTGAAATATTACCTGCACGTTCTTTTGATGTTTACAGCCTCTGATATCTCAAAGAACTTCAATATGCGGTTTACCAGTACTAAATGATGAATTTTTTCAATGATCTCTGGAGTTGTGACTTCCACAGGGAGTCCAGAGCGAGGCTCATCACTAGTACTCACACGTCCTATTTTAAACTCTGCCACCCAGCTGTATATGAAGAAGCAGAGTCTTTCACTGTATTGTTCATTTCCTTTTTTATTTCTTTAGAGGTTAGGTCTTTCAAATTCAAGTATTTTAGGTAATTACTGCTCTTGTTTTTCAAAAGTTCCATTTTCGTGAAACCTCTACACTTGTCTTGTTTAAAATGCTTTCATTCAAAAACTAAACAGGAGATTGACCTGTAACTGTGGATACAAGCTAGTCTATGCCTAGTGGCGCCATCTCTATGTGAGACCCGGGACTTACTGGTCGACCCTCGTGTACTATGAAAAATGTGCATTTGTATTTTATATGTAACGATATAACAGATAAACTAAATGTAATCAAACCAGTCTATATTAAGCCACAAGAACACTTAAGTTTTAATAGCTGGCCGTAACCTTGCGACTTTAATCTAAGAAACAGTCGTGGCAATCAAGCGTGCAATTAAAGTCCACGACAGTTTAAATTTAACATCGCATATGCACGATATTTTTCACAAACTTTATACAACCATGAGTGGACAAACCTGTGGTTTAGGACTGCACATTTGACCCCAATCGTAGCTTTCGTTTAACAAGCTCTGCGGAGGATATAGATGATTATGTTTAGGAAAAAATTCCCAATACCATTCGGGAACCAAACCAGGACCGATTGGTAAGCCAGACGCTGAGTGCTCGACCACAGCTGTTCATCTTCAGGTGTTATCTTAATCGCATGTCATGTTCAGTGCCAGTGGCTAGTTCCTAATAAGAAATTACTGCATACATCAACGACGATTTGTCACCCCTTCTTTCAAGTACACTGGATTACTGGAAAACAAATTCAAAATTTTGAGAACTTAAAAAGCCGGTAAATATTGATGCATTATCTAATTTATGCAAGCTTTTATCCAGAATAATATGGGACTTGCAGAATAGTAGCCTCTGTAACATCAATTTGTTGAACAGTAAACAGAGAGAGTCGTTAGAATTTAGCTCATCGCTTTGTTGAATATTACTCATAATCACTAACCTAAGAGTAAAACATTCAAGTATCCAAGAGTTGGCTTCTTTCTGTTCTAACTTAACTACCTAAAGCACCAATCGATCTGTTTGCCAATATATTGACGAATACCAACACAATGAACTCGGAGAATTATATAGTGAATTATTTATGTATCCCTTTGTTTATTGTCGCTATTTATGTGCCCGTTATAGCTAATAAAGCTGGCCCTGATAATACAGCTGCAGGACTAGAATCAATGCTTTTCCGTTTATAGCAATTTAACTAGAATGCTCATTTCGTTACAGCAAATTACGTTGGCTTTATCAGTTTTGTTTTACCCCTCCGCTCGGGAGGGGGATACAAACATTTCATCCACATCCATATTTGGTGCAAAATCTCTGACTGATTAAGAGCTTATTGTCAAATAATGATAGCTGCACCTATAGTTAGATAGCATTCATGTTTAGGGTGTCAGTTTTGGTAAACTCAGGGTGTTAGAAAAACCATTTGATGCTGAAACATAACATTGGAGATGTATACAAATTAGGAGGTCCATATCATTAACTATGTGCTCCACGTCACTCATTTTTGACGTCCTTCAACTGCTCGGTCATACCAGATGATGAATTAAATGGGTGAAAGGATTTCAAGTGAGCCCGGAGTCCCTCAACTTAGAGTTACCCGACGTTCGTCTTTCATCAGGAAAAATCCTTTAAAAAAAACATACAGATAACTCACCTTGACCAAGATTCGAACAGAGGGCCTCTACGAGGGCTGTTCAACAAAGAATGATCATAATTTTTTTTCCGATCATAATTTTCCGCATTAAAATTCAATCTTAATATATTCTGTTTGCTTAATGTGAAATAAACACGCCGTAGTAGTTTCATTGTTGATGCTCCTGGTTCCCGCCTGTGAGAACCAGGCAAGTTCAGACATCTTCAGTATCGCCTACCGCTGCAATGGAGGTAACATGCAGTTAAAGTTGATGTTAGAGGAAGAACCGGAGGTCCTTTCAAACGTAATCACTGCTGATGAAGCTTGGCTACATCATTTTATTCTTCTTCTTCTTTTTATTTACTCCAAGGGCTAGGCAATGCTGCCTGTTCCGGCTTAAAACATGTCTGACCATCGTTTTCGTGGTCTTCCCGGATGTCTCTTTCCTCTAAGTTTATAGTTTATAACTCTTCTTGGGATCCTATCTCTCGGCATTCTCTCAATATGCTCTCTCCATTCATTTCTATAATTTATTATTTCTTCTTCTAAAGAACTTATTTCTAATCTTCTCCTATTTTTTCATTTGGGATTTTATCTAAAGGAGTACATCCCTTTACTGCTCTTAAAAATCTCATTTCGGCGGCCTGTATCTTGTTTTTGTCTGCTTTTGTTAATGTCCGTGTTTCAGAACCAAAAACAAAAGCAGGCACATCCATTACTTTATAACATTTCATCCGTGTTTCTTTTCTGGTTTTAGTATTGATTTTTTTATTTTAATCCTGAGAGCAAACAGCAAAGCTCAGTGTGGAAATGTCCTTCATCACCAACCCCCAAATAAGCAAAAGTGGTTGCTTATGCTGGGAAACTTATGGTCATCTCATTCTTTGATATTCATGGAATGGTTTATCAGTATGTTGTACCTCCACACACATCAGTAACTGGACAATACTACAGGGGTGTCCTAAAAATATTGTAAGTCCATATCAGGGGCAAAAGATCACATTTCCGTGAAGCAGGCTGGATGCTGCACTTCGATAATGCGCGGCCGCATACTGCCAATGTTGCTGCTGAATATCTTGCAAAAATCAACGTGAAGTGCATCCGTCACCCTACCTATAGTCCGGATTTAGCCTCGTTTGACTTTTTTCCATTTTCTAACTTGAAGAAACGTCTTCGTGGGAGGCATTATCCATCATCAGAAGCAGTAGTGAAGGCTGCGGAGGCGATTTTGAAGGATCTCTCAAAAATGGTTTCCAGCATGTCTTTGAAGACTGGCAGAAATGCTGGGACAAGTGCATCGCGTTCAGGGGAAACTATTTTGAGAAGGACCATCAAAATTATGAGGATGAGTAAAGGAACGTTGTCAAAAGAAATTGTGATCATTCTTTATTGAACAGTCCTCGTATAACAGGACACAATCACACTATTGCCAAACCTCGGAGGTCGGTACGTCATTGTCTTGTTTCGAACGTAAATAATCGTTACTTCAAGAACCTATACGAAGCATAATCAAATCTTTTGAAATCCAGTCTCTGGGTGATACTTCTCTTTTTACTTTGCACTATAACGATAAGAAATAAGAATTAAATCGATTTCCAGCTTCAGAAAGTAGGTACAAAGTGTTTGAAAATTCGTAACAATAGCAAAGAATATAAGTATCGGTAATGGTAATCTCAACTTAAAAATGTTATTTCAGGTAAACTGTGTGCTTTCATGTGATCTACATATTTTTAGTATGGTTTCGTATGTCTCTCACGATTTGCCAATCACACAGGCCATTCATAGAAAAGAAGACGTCAAAGGTCATTCCTTAAAATATGAAAATATGCATTTCGTTTGTTTTTATAATAGCTTTAAATGTAATGTCTCAATCCAAATCGCTAAAGACATTTTGGTAAAATAAAAAAAATAATGAAAAATGTTATAAAGATATTTAAGGTGGGAAATTTTTGGAAGGTCATAAACTTGATACGCTCTATGTTCAACGAAATTCCCTTTTGAAATTACATTGTTCATAGACTTCATAGATACACTCGCTCCACAAATAGCATTTTTTCGTTCAATTAACATTACACTACTGCCAGGATCTAATCTTCCCCTTGAATCATAAAGCACAAAAGGCAAAATATCGTAAATCTTCTGGATCATTAGTTAAAGATAATTCACGTCTTAACTATATTGAATACTTTTTAGTGCTGATATAAAGCATATTATTACTATTATCATTATGATCATCATCTTTATTATCATCATTAATGATCATACCACATATTAATGTTGCAAGATGATAAAATTCTAAATTAAATGTTAACGTTTTCTTTGAACATTTATATTTGTTAGTAAAATATTGCATAGTTATCCCCATTCATGGATTTGGCTCAGAGAATGTGTTCCAGGCTTCAGTTTCTTAGCTGCATCTTTTATTGCGGCAGCCTACATCTCTCACTCCTTATCTGTGCAACCCGCAGTTTACAGTGTAATGTGAAAACATTGCGCCTTTTAGCCTAAAGCCGTTATTGCACCTTCTGTTCGGTATTATACGCACCCATCATTAATACTTACAGGCCTGAATGAGGACCCAGAAGCTGCGAAAAGCCTAAGTAAGCGGCGAAAACTATCTACTTAATTCTTAGCATTTGTTGGCATGGCTATACAACGAAAATAGGTATTGGCTGAACATTTAAGTCGAGCTGGTCTCATATTCCAATGTTATTAACAAGTGAAGCAAGCGATAGGCTGTTCCTTCAGGGGCGCGTTTAAATGTGTGTGTGACTGTACCTTATGAACAAAAGTTTATAAATTCGTCTAAAATGATTACTGCAGCTCTCTGTCTCTGGGATTGATGTTTTTGGAATCCACATACTGTGCACTACTATGTACTGTATCTACCCCTTTATAAACTGTCCTGCAAATCATCCATTAGAAGGCATTCAAGGAAGGATATAAGAGGTACGTCCAGAAAGTAAGTTTTGTTTGGTAATAACATTAAATTGTGTAAAGATACACAAAAATTATTTATTGCAAACAATTCTACAACTCTTAAACTACTTTTCTACATAAGTGCCGAAATTTTGCAGGCATTTGTCATGGCCAGGCACAAGTTTTTGTATATCTTCTTCATAGAAGTTTGCCACCTGTGTTCTTCAACCAGTTGGAAACATTTTCTTTCAGCTCTTCGTCATTGTTGAAGTGTTGACCGCCTGGGAAAGATTTGAGATGCAAAAACAGATGAAAGTCGCTAGGAGCGAGTTCGGGGCTGTACGGGAGTTGGTCAAACAGGTCCCAGCCAAATGCCTATAGGATGTTTTTCGTCGCATTTGCAGTGTGTGGTCGTGCGTTAGCGAGAAGAAACATAACACTTTTTACAGGTGATAAATGTCAATTGGTTTCACTTTCCTAGCATTCAGAAGACGAATCACAAATCTGATTTCACAAGCGGCAGGATTTTCAATCAACACCGACATTGTAAACAAGCACAACAAAGCGTACGTGGCTGACAGCGATCTTACAATGGCGCACGTTTCTTCTCCTTCATACAAAGGGTCTACCGCGCACTTGCGGAACTGTGATTGCAGCGCTGCAGCGGAGATAAATTGAAACTTACTTATATATAATATAGGCAGCTTAGGCTGCTCGGGAGGTCCGGTTTCAATTCCTAGCTGGCCTACCTGACCCATGGTCTTTCTCCGGAGACCTCCCGCTTCGCCATGCGAATGCTGGGTAGGTTAATTACACCCCCGAATTCCCTGTCCCTCCTTTTCATCTCCATTATCATTTCACATAATCATTTCGTGGTCTCTTTCAGGGTAAAACTTTGGGCGAGTTGATATGCTCCTGGGAAGGTGTCTGGTCTCCGGACGGACATGGTATTCCATTTCAGGATATGTTCGGTAGCATACTGGTTTCGTAGTCTCTTTCAGGGTAGAAAATGTTGGAGGGATGATATGCTTCTGGGAAGGTGTCCGGTCTCCGGGCCGATATGGTGGGCCATTTCAGGACAATGGTCGGTAGGATACCGGTTGTACCGGCATGCGGGGAGCTTCCAGCTTTTCTATTGTGGAGACCCTGCACTATGCACTGTCGACTCTACTTGGGGCGGCCGCCTTTTGTCTCCTCTCACCTTATCCTTCCTCACGGGTAAGCTTCACTTGGGGCATAGGTAAAGTAAACCAAGTCTGGTTGCCATGACGATAACATCGAATCCTTATATTTCTGTTTATATTGATTGATTTTGTTTGCTATTTTGCTTTAACTAATCTAGAAAATTTCATTTCTCTCTGCACTGTTTTAATTGTGAGTTCAGATTCATCGAATATCAGTGGAACAGTCAGTGACTTTCAATTTTCAGTTGCGATTCTTTGCTTTCTTTTGTCTCGTATTCTTTTCAATTTTCGAGAGATGCCTGACATTTATGGTAATCACGTTTAGTGATAAAAAATGATTATATTGCTAAGTTATTTTATTTTTTATCCCTGACATAAAAAGCGCATTAGCTGTCAAATTCTAAACTTGGTATTATTATACCTTCCTGATATGAATGCAGCAAATATAACAACGACATTAGGCAACATTTTTCTCGCAGAGCTATAAATCATTCTGGCTGTGGTTAATAAAGCAGACATTGATATTCAGTTTGACGAAGAGCCGAGCTCTCATGCAGGAAGCCGATGTAACCGTCAAGGTACACAAATCCGCTTATCTTGCAGCTTCAGACGCTGGCTTTGACTCGGATGGGTGCTCACCCCGCGTCAGGGAACGCGAATGGGCAGTAAAAATGGACAGACGCATAGAAGAGATTATATCTGACAAAGGAAAACACTTTTCGTTTTGAAATACGGCTTCGAACTGAAGTGTAGCTTCTGGCACACTCACTAAAATATCTACTGCAAGTTGCAAGCCCTTGCTGTCAAAAGATACATGAGAAGCTGATGACGTACCATCCATTATGCTGGTTCACCGTAAAATCCTTTAGGACAAATGATACGCCCGCCATAAAGAGGAACCAAAAGTACAAAATAAGTGTAACAAAAATATATTGGAAATTAATTGTTCTTCCACAGTACCCGTTTATAAGGCAAGGTTTGGAGGGTAGAGTCGGACTAAAATATAATTTCAGTGCCATAGCCGGGATTTGAAGAATGGATCTCCGTAGAAACCTGACGAAAACAGGGAGATGTGTAGTTCAGATCCCGGCTATGGCACTGAATTTTTCAGCCTGACTCTGCCTATGTACTATACAAGTGGCATCCAGAAAGTAAGTTCTGTTTCAATTCATCTCCGCAGTAGCGCTGCGATCGCAGTTCCGCACATGCGCGGTAGACGCTCTGTATCAAAGACAACAAACGTGCGCCATTGTGAGATCGCTGTCAGTCACGTACGCTTTGTTGTGCTTGTTTACAATGTCGGTGTTAATTGAAAATCCCGCTGCTTGTGAAATCAGACCTGTGATTCGTTTTCTAAATGCTAGGAAAGTGAAACCAATTGAAATTTATCGGCAAATTTGTGATGTCAAAAGGTGTTGTGTTTCTTCACGACAACGCACGACCACACACTGCAAATGCTCCGAAAAACATCCTACAGGGATTTGGCTGGAGCGTGTTTGACCACCCCCCGTACAGCCTGACCTCACCCCTAGCAACTTTCATCTGTTTTTGCATTTCAAATCTTTCCTTGGTGGTCAACACTTCAACAATGACGAAGAGCTGAAAGAAAATGTTTCCAACTGGTTGAAGACACAGGCGGCAAACTACTATGAAGAAGATATACAAAAACCTGTGCCTCGCTATGACAAATGCCTGCAAAATTTCAACAGTTATCTGGAAAATAGTTTAAACGTTGTAGAATTTTGTGCAATAAATAACTTTTTCTGAATCTGTACCCAATTTAATTTTATTACCAAACAGAACTTACTTTCCGTGCGTACCTCGTATATTACTCATTTCATTTAACACCCAATTTGCAGGCCAAAACAGGTTCATGTCACCCATGTGTACAAATCAAACGGAAATAGTTTTTTTTTTTTTTTTTTTTTTTTTTTTTTTGTAATTTACGTCCTCCAACGTTAAGTCATATCGGACGATGAATGGAATTGGTGAAATGATGCTGGAATGAGCCCAGGGTCCTTACAGCTTAGAGTTACCCGACATTTGTCTTTCAGGATGAGGGAAAACTCAAAAAAAAACTTATCCAGTTAACTCACCCTGGCCGAGATTCGAACTCGGGACCTCTTGAACGTGAGGCAGACATGCTACCACCACGCTACCGAGGCGGGCACTCTGACACTATAGAAACTACCTTAAGGTACTAATAAAAAACTATCATGGAAAAAAAACAGTAGGATTGCTTGGAATTTATTTTAGTTTTGCTAGATCTTAAAATCATTAACAGGTTTATATTTTATAAAAGCTCAAACAGTTTAAAAGGAATATGTTAAACACTCATTTTTGTTGATAAATTTAGTATGTCTTTTATATTTTTATTATGCCATAACACAGGGCAACAATGAAAATGTTTCGGGCTTAAAAGTAGTGAATTTACATGTATTTCCATCTGTTGAATTCAAAAATCACCATAAAAATGATAGATTAGCTCGTGTTGTGAAGATAAAGTGACATTTCATTTTTTGGAGTGAACACTTTAAATTTGGGAGAATTTTTCGGGAGAGTTGGCACACCTGTCAAATAAAAAAAAATCAGAGAGAAATTTTGAAAATTAATTGATGCAAAAGTTAAGGGAAGCAATTTTTTTCGGACCACAAATAAGGATCCTGCATTTGACCAAATTTTGGAAGGGAAAGAAAAGGAAGCTTGGGAAGCCTTCAAGGGTGTTGTTCATGGATTTTTAGGCAACAAAAGAGATGACAGCTACAGTCATTTGATGACAGTGCTCCTGCATAAATACCGTAACCTTGGATGCAACATGTCCCTTAAGATCCATTTTCTCCACTCCCACCTAGACTTTTTTCCCTCCTAGTTGTGGAGCTGTTAGTGATGAACATGGGGAGAGATTCCATCAGAACATTTCTGTTATGGAACAAAGATATCAGGGCCGTTGGTATGAAGTAATGCTTGCGGATTACTGTTGGTCTTTGTATAGGGATTCTGCGGAACTCCATCACAAGAGACAAACTAAAAGACGACGAAGTCAATAGGCCACCACATGATTCTCTTTAGACACGACTATCTGCGAAGTATTTTTCCAGCAATTTAGAACTCATAGCATGTAATTACCAGTTTAAAATAAATCAAATGCATTTTCATTGTTGTTAGCATGTATGTAATTAAGATGTATTCTTTTCTTTCAATCGTTAACATGTAATACTTCCACCTTAGAGCTAATAAAAAATTTTCATTGTGATATTTGTTTTTCTCAACCCAAAATGCTTAAAAAATATGTTCTAAATACTCATTTTTGTTGCTAAATTTAGTATGACTTATACGTTTTTATTATATCATAATTATTGGTTTGGTTGAGATATAAGGGTCATTATTTAAACCAAATATAGTGTGATCCATATAAACCTGAACCATTTTATTTTAAAAGCAAATAGATATTTTGTTCGGATTTTATAGATTTGTAGAAAGATTCCTTGGGTGTATGGACATTTGGAAACAGGGCGCTTTCCTTTACAGATGTATGAGAAAATTTCGCCTAAAGGGTCAAGTCAGTTTTACCGTACAATAGCTCTACTTTAATGCCCCTATGAATTGTGTTATTGCATTGGAAACACTAAATTCACTCCTGGTGTTAAATTAACATGGTGGATATGTTTAGAATTTTCAGCGAAATGATTACATTTTATGACAGCAACTGATACTAAAGTACGAGGGCTGTTCAATAAAGAATGATCATAATTTATTACGGTCATAATTTTTCGCACTAAAATTCAATCTTATTATATTCTCTTAGCTTAATGTGAAACAAACACGACGTAGTAGTTTCATTGTTGGTACTCCTAGTTCCCGGCTGTGTGAACCAGGCAAGTTCAGACATGCTCAGTATCGCCTACCGCTGCAATGGAGGTAACATGCAGTGAAAGTTGATGTTAGAGGAAGATCCGGAGTTTCTTTCAAACGTAATCACTGCTGATGAAATTTGGCTACATCATTTTGATCCTGAGAGCAAAGAGCAAAGCTCAGTGTGTAAATCTCCTTCATCACCAACCCCCCAAAAAGCAAAAGTGGTTGCTTCTGCTGGGAAAGTTATGGTCATCTCATTCTTTGGTATTCATGGAATGGTTTATCAGCATGTTGTACCTGCACATACATCAGTAACTGGACAATACTACAGGGATGTCCTCAAAACATTGCTAGTTCATATCAGGCGCAAAAGAGCACATTTCTGTGAAGCAGGCTGGATGCTGCACCACGATAATGCGCGGCCGCATATTGCCAATGTTGTTGCAGAATATCGTGTAAAAAGCAACGTGAAGTGCATCCCTCGCCCTCTCTATAGTCCGGATTTAGCCCTATGTGACATTTTTCTATTCCCTAACTTTAACAAACGCCTTCGTGGGAGGCATTATTCACCATCAGAAGCAGCTGTGAAGACTGCGGAGGCGATTTTGAAGGATCTCTCAAAAATTGTTTCCAGCATGTCTTTCAAGTCTGGCAGAAACGCTGGGATAAGTCCATCGCATTCAGGGGAGACTATTTTGAGAAGGACAATCAAAACTATGAGGATGAGTAAAGGTACGTCGTCAAAAAAAAAATTGTGATCTTTATTGAACAGCCCTCGTATATAACAAAAATGATAAGGAATCCTATGTAAGCCAGTATCAATCTTTGTTATGCACTAAGTAAGTACAAAACAAACGAATAGATGCAATATCCGTGCGTGGTCAGTTTTCAGCCACTGTTAAGGCATTATAACTTAAACAAAAGCTGGATGTGTGCAAAACAAGAGACGTAAGCATGGACAAAGGAGAAATTTATGAAGAAAATGAAGAGAAACATGTAAATGACTTATTTTCCTAAAATATATTGTTCCTAAAGACAACTTCATGTTTAAATTTTTTGATGAAATGTGTTTAAACTTTTTTTTTCAATTGAAGTATGTATTCGCAAGATACGATGCTATTATAATTTTTCATTCGTTTTTCTATTTACGACAATCTCCTAAGCGATCGACATCCATATTTAAAGTAAACACATTTACACTTTTATCATTGGACATAGATCTTCTAGTTTTATTGCCATTTTATTCCTAGTCTGCACAAAGGACAACGTGCAGTTAGTTGGAGTTACTTGGGAAGTAAAATCTACTAAAGAAGTCTGCACCGCGGAAGCCAGATATTCTGGAATAAGCGACGGAGAGCTCAGCTACCCCTGTAGTCACTGTTACAGAAGTGAAGTTCATTACTCGGGGAGTATTTTGTGTGCACACTGCTTACAGGAGACGATCATGCAAATGGTGAAATGAGGGGAAGGAGGCAGTTAATTAAACAGTTGAAATCGTGTGTGATGGTAAGATGCATCCATGTTGTCGAGTGGTGTACCTTGCTCCAAAGCACTCTAAAATGCATTGAAAGTTACAGCAGTGGTATGGTAAAATTAACCATGGAAATTTGGAGGATACGCTCTTGTTTGAGTTCTTTTTTCTTTGAGGGAGGCCTGTAAATATTCTTCAAGTAGGTTCGTAATCAATGGCAAGGGTTATTATCTAGAATCCTCTCACTTCTCGGGGAAATGAAATGGCGGATATGGCTGCTAAGTCGGCAACGTTTCTGTAGCCACAGTGGTGTCGGAGGACTTCAGTCTTTTACTGCGGAGAGGTGTGCTATCCTCCTGGCGGGAATAGTGGTCCGCTCTCAGCAGTAATAAACTTAGAACTGGTAAGGAACTGCCGATTCCCTGGGTAACCTCCTGCCGTTCTTCTCGTCGGTAGGAGGTCAGCCTGACTCGTTTACGGATTGGCCACTGTATTTTTATCCATAGTTTTATGTTAAAAAGGGACCCTGCTCCAGTGTGCCCGCTCTGTGGTGCAGCTTTGTCGGTCCGCCACGTGCTTTTAGAGTGTTTTAACCTAGCCGCTGTTCCCAATCTCTCCCGCTGCCGGCCAGCTTGGCAGAGATTCTGGCGGACGACGAACAAGCGGTGGCCAAGTCTTTAAGTTGCTTTTAACTGTAGAGTTTAGAATTTAGTTCTCAATTTTACCTTTTTAAACCTTCTTATCGCGTCATGGTTTCAAGTATCTTTTAGTTTTTACTAACGTGCGTGTGTTTTATCTTATTTTATTTAGAATGGATCTATTTTAGCTTTTTACCATCTATTTTAGCACGTTTTGCCTTTTTAAGGGCGCTGATGACAGTGCCGTTGAGCGCCCGCAAACATCATTCATTCATTCCTTTTCTCACTTCTCTCGCTCTATTATCTCTCCTTCTCTCCCTCTCCAAGGAACCTATGGATCTCAACTTGCATTCTTGTTTTTTCTTCGCTTCAGTAATCCATGAACCTAGCAAGATGATTCTACGATCGTATGTGTTGGACTTGAATTCTGGAGGTTTTGGGTTCAACTGCAGTCGACCACTCATTCTTGCCCTGGGTTTTTCGTAGTTTTTTTGTACTGTTTAACGCCCGTTTTTACTACGTGCGGCACCGCAGACGGTGACACTGATGATACATGAAATGAAGATGGCTGGGAAAACCGTAAAACCCGAAGGAAATCTGCCCTTACGCCGCTTTTTCCACCACAAGTCTCACTTACGGTCGTCTGGGAGTGTACCCGAGAGTCATATTTTATTGTCCACGCCATATTCCTTATCACAACTAACATCGCTTCTGTAGCTAAAATGGCTAAACCGTTCTATGCAACGGTTAGTGATATTTATATTTGTCCACAGTTTCTTTCTCTATGAATGTCATTCCTTTTTTTTTTTCATAACATAAATGTTCATGTTATATTGTTCACACACTTCATTTAGTTCGAAAATGGATTTTTGCACAACGGAATCGTCGGCAAATAATAATATATTTTTGCGGCAAAGGGCATTTAAGTTTCGGCGCAAAGACGGCGAATAGTGTTTCATGGTCATAAAGAGCTTGCATAAGCAATTAACCATAGCGTGGCTAGTGTACACAAAGAGCCGGCAATAAAGATAGCTAATATAAAGGACTTGCCGGTACAGATAGGATTTCACGTTTGGACGGTTCTAGTGATATGTTAAGTGCAGTGGACCCGTGGACCCGTAGGACCAAGGACCCTGGCCTCCTTCGACCAGGGAGTTACCGAGCTGTCCCAAAAGGGTGCCCGGCGCCTCCGTGGCGCCTTCCTTAAGGCAAGACCTAGAGACTAACAAGCCCCTCCCTCATCTGGTCCTGTGGACTCAAGACGGAATGGAAGTGGATACGCCACTTACGCGCGCCAACACCAAAATGGGAAGGCTACCGATATGACCTCGGTGGGGCCGCCTGGTGATCTAGCACACCTTCTACTAGCTATGCTGGCTAGTACGCGGGAATATTAATGGCTTCCCTCAACCCCGTCCGGAGACGTACCCGATCTACTCGGGTATCGGGAAACACTGCCCCCACGAGTCCAACCCAATCCGAACAACTCCTCTACGGGAGGGGCTCGGTAGTTCGGCCCGAGTTTCCTCTAGTAACGTCAGAGGTACCACGAGTGCTAGGTGTCCGCAGCGCCCGCACCACGACAGCTGAAGGGGACGGATACCCTCCCCTAGGTTCTAGTGACATTAAGTCAGAGGTTCTACTCCCATTAGTCCTGGACCCATAGGACCAGAACCCGGGCCTCACGAGTCTTTTCCGTACGACAGTACCTATTTTATAAACCGCCCCCCCCCCCACACGCTGCACACTGCAGACAGGATGGAAGAGGATACACCACTTACGCGCCAATCCAGAATGGACCGGCTACCCAATAACCTTGGTGGGGCCGTCGGTGATCTAGCACACCAGCTACTAGCCCTGCAGGCTAGTACCCGGGACTTATGAGGCAACCCTCTACCCCTTCCGGGCGGCCGTAGCCTGGCCGGAGGTACCCAATTCCCCCTGGGTGTCGGGAACACACTGCCCCCTCGAGTCCAACCCAATCCGAACAACTCCCAGAGGGAGGGGATCGAATGTTCGGCCCGAGGTTCCTCTAGTAACGTCAGAGGTACCACTAGTGCTAAGGGTCCACAGCGCCCGCACCACGGCAGCTGGTTCTAGTGATATCGTGATTGACAGAAAAAAACTGGTTTCTTATTTGTACTCGAAACCTCTCGAATTTATGAATGATATATAAGCGATTGTGACACGCCATCGGACAGTTGTAAAACAGTGAAGCGAGCAATAACTGTTGTAAAGTGTTGTTGTTCTGACGAGAGCTGTTTGTTATTGCCATCGACCTTGGAAGATTGTATTGTATATGTGATGTAATGTTGTTACGGGAGAAGTGATCAGTTTATTTCTACGGAAATAATTTTGGCAAACTGGACTATTAATTCTACGAACCCACAAAGTCACAATATTTAAAAAGTTCTCCTTTTAGATTTTGAAACCTACATTTACAATTTGCTTCCATTTAATCATTAGATCTTCAGTATAAATACTAAAATGTGAACGTAATTGTCTGACACCCTGATTAGTCAATTTTGCGGAGATTTTACCATTGTTCCTGACATTTATTTCTGTTTGAAAGTAGAAGCACTGTATTATTCTTATAAGTTGTTGTGGGTATGCTCTTTCCTCCAATGGCTGCGATATTTTACTTCTGTTTACTCTATCAAAGGCCTTTTTATCAAAATCGATAAACGCTATATGCGTTTCAGTATTAAACTCCCAGCAATATTTCAGCAATACTTTGTAAACTTTTACTTATTAGTTTTGCAAACATTTTATGGGCAGTATTCAGTAACCACATTCCTCTATAATTACTGCAATAGTTCCGTTTCATTTTCTGGAATAAAGAGATGGTTTGGGCAATAAGCCAATTGTCTGGTATACATTGTTTCCTCCAGCACAGATTATAAAAGAGTATGGGTCAAAACTATATGACCCATAAAGAACTTATTAGTATTTCAGAGTATCTTCCATCAATATAAAATATGTTATCCCAGTTCTGTAGAAACGTGGCTTGCTCTCTCCAGGGCACAGATAATACTCCAGGTCGACAGAGTAAAATTTAACCTATTCATTCGCTGTGAATGTGGGACACCGTGTATAGGGCAAACCGGAAGGACCATCGCCACTAGAATAATCGAGCATGAACGGAGCATTCGTTTAATACAACTGAGAAGTCTGGGCTGGCAGAGCTTTGTTTTGATAACGACCATAGAACCAATTTTCGGGAGACGACCATCTTGGCAAAATGCAACAGTTAATGGGAGCAGAGAATTAAGGCGGCTTTGGCGATTTCCTCTGAAAGGAGCACGCTTAATCGTGATGCTGGATTTCAGTTCAGCTCCTCTTGGAAACCGGCCTTAAAAATGGAAATCCGTCGAATTAAGAAGCAAAGATCAATACAGCTTGATAATCAAGTTAAGTAGTTAATTTTCTTTGATACAATTTTCTATACTCACGCCATCTCCTGACCTGGCATTTAATTAACTAAAAACAGTCTTTTGTTCAGTAATGCGAATTTTGATAGTGTTTTGTCTTTGTTTATAGTTGTGTTATATCCAGTATTTCATTTGTGGTTATAACATTTTATAAATATCCTGATGATGGGAGAGATGTACACTCCCGAAACGTTGATATCTAATCATCTTTTCACCTGGCTGCCTGACCGAGAGGAAATTGAGCGAACCTATTAGTACATGAGAATGTCTTCCAATGATATAGAATCTGTTATTCCAGTTCTGTAGAAACGTGACTTGCTCTCTCCAGGGCATCTATATATACTCCAGGGCAACAGAGTAAATTTTAACCTATGTGTGCTCTGTTTACTTAGTAATAAAGGTGTGCTATATTGGGGTGCTATTGGACATTTACTCTTACGTCTGTAGTAATTTACTTCGGGAGTACTTAAAAGGAGTAAAATGCTTTAAAATGGACCTTTAATTGACTATATCACTAACTGTTCATTTTATGAATGGAAATTCTTCTTCCAACACACTCTGTAAATGCTGGTATTTTCCGGTAATTGTTTCTTTTTATACAGCAATTCCTCCTATACAAGTCGAAATTCAAACCTGTGCTTTTGTATTTGGAGTAGCGACAGAGGAAGCTGCCATTGAAGATGTATATTGAACTGTACGGAGTGCTACGCCCTACCACCTGAATATCAGATATTTGCCAACACACTTACAAATCTTTGCCTTTGAATTTGAGAAATTAAACGATGTGAAGAAAACTTTATGAAGATATGTATGGAAACATACTAAATTGCATGTAACCATTTTAGAGTTACTACCAGTACATATGCTTGTTAGGAGAGATCGTGATGAAGCAAACCTTAATGGCAGAAGACTTCGCCCATGACAAATCACTCAAAGTAAGAAGACGAACTCACTGTTAGTAAAGCCAATAAGTAGACTTAAACCTGTTAGGCCACTGCTTAAAAATTACAGTCCCAGCCATACATGGAGTATTTGCTCAGATCTGGAAAACGATCAATAACGTGACTAGCCAAAAGTTCTGAAATCATCATAACTACAATAGACTTGTCTCATTATCAGTCCCACACCCAGAGTCTTAAACAGCGGTTTCATTGCATTACAGTGGTTAAGGCCTACCAAGGAAAGGACAGCAAACTCATTTATAAACCGCGAGGCTTATAGTTCCTTAGCAATTGTGCTATCAAAATCCAGAAGCCAGCAACACTGAATATTGAAGTATCAGCATGGTCTTGCTGAGCTAAATAAGGTCGCTTGCCAGTTAGATTTATGACCGAACCAACGCGTCCATTCTAACAGACCATTTCAGGTGCACGATTAATTTTCTCTGCAATCTCCTATATTTTATCCTAGTCCATGTTATTTACTGTTGACACTCCCATTAGCTGTTAACGTAGTCCTTCCAGGGTTATCACTACCAAGTACTAACACATGCTTATTATGGATCTTGTTGACAGTTGGCCCTGAAACTATGTCCAAGAAACCCCAGTGGCGGTAGGTGGTAGACAATCCGGTTAGTCACGTCTCTCAACAGCACGATGCTGAGGAGATCTTGTAATTTAATCATGCTGCGCTATTTTATACTAAATCAAAAAGCGATGGGAACTTATAGTGTAAAAGCACTGTCACATTTTTTAAAATAGGATACTCACTCATCACAAAAATATTCTTAGAAAAGCGTATCGTTCTATATCACGTAATATAAAAATCTTTGTACAACTGCCTTTTACTGCATATTTACTTGCAGAGACAATGAGAATAGGGGAATACAGTTAGCTGAATCCGCAGTCAAATATCTTATCCGTTCTCTTTATATGACCAAGAGAAAAAAATACTAAAGACCTCCCGTTCGAGAAATGTATAATTATTGAACAATTTAGATAAATAACAACAAATATGTACAAATCTGTAGGCTCCACAAAAAGTGATTTAACATAATGTATGTGTTAACAATATCTACATATTACATATTTATAAAGTGATAAACATAAAGTTCAGTTTGTGTTTTAACATATTTCAAAAATTCTTGCAATTCTTGCAATTTTTAAAGGTTTCCATCTCGTAAATTATTGCATGAGGAAAAGAGCAACAAATTTCCCTTTTTATTTAAGTTAATTGATATAAATTAATTATTACTTCACACTAGCCATATATAGGCTAAGGTTTTTGATAGATCAGAGTCAACCTGAACAATTCAGTGCCATGGCTGGGATTTGAACCACGGATCTCCTGGTTTTCGTCCAGTATCTCTTACCCATTGACTTGTTTACATGGCAAACATATGACTCTATTCATAAAAAACTTAGCCTATATATGGGTAGTACGAAGAAATGATTAATTTCCATTAATTAACTTAAATAATAAGAGTTAAATAATGAAGCCTGAGATTCAAGTACTTACAATAGTAAGTCGCCACAAACGGCGTGTCTCAAATACGCCGTGGTTCAAATCTCGGCCATGACATATGTTGACTCAATCCATATGAAAACCTGCAGATATCTTGCAGTTTTGCTAAAAAGTATATATTCACAAAACTATAGCAACAAAGTTACAAGCATACCTTTTACTCACTAAGTATATTATAGTTAGAAAAGTCCAGATGAAAGATAACAGAACAAACATGTTACTTGAAGAGGTTATCTGTGATCAGATGCATTATCAGCGCCTAAACATACTATTATGACCTAAAGTAATCAACGAGAGGCTTATTGGACCTCTCATTCATGCTTGCTTTAACATAAGTTTACTTTTTCCTTACTGAAGATTTTCCTTCCGTAGCAGGAGGAGGGTGGCGGCGTTAGGGAGGGCGGGAGAGAGAGGGGGGGTTCTCTCAGTCCAAACATTTAATTTTACGCCTAGTAATCTCATCCTTCCCCCTTACTAACAACTTTTCGTTGGTATACAGGGGTCTTCAGAAGCATGGTAATTCTTGGAATTCATTTTCTTTATTAACAGTGCTGCGAATAGTGAGTAAGCCTGTTTCGCGTAGTAATGACCGTTTTAGTTAAAACATAAAGAAAAATATCAGAATTTTCATTCGTTACTCATTCTTTAAACACCTTTAGAAAAGGAACACATAAAAAGGAAGGCTAGAAAGTGCAGTATTACATATTCTCCGTCCTCATTTTAAAGTGTTGGTGACATGCTGTATGATGTCACTTATATAGCCTTTCAGCCTATAGTTCAATCTGCCTTCTTTAGGTCATTTTATAGCTAGGTTGACATCATAGCTAAGGCGTTCGCATAGTATAGCAAACCCCACTGGTATCACTTGATTTACTGCACGTGGGAAAGATACTCTGATGTCGTTGTTGACTACATTTAGATATGAATCAATTCCTACTGGGTAAAAGCGGAATAGCAACGACCTCTACTCCCACCAATGAAAAATTGTGGACGTAAGTGGCCGCATTCACATATCAAAATGACTGATCCTTTGACTTCTTACTCAGCAAAAGTTTATAAAAAGTGCTTAAAAGACTCAACCATTTTTGAAATTCTATAATTACGGTATTTTTATTGTTTATTTTCATAACCAAACGTTCACGAAACCGAAAAATACCAGAATACAAACATATTTTCCTTCGCTTCTAGGATACCTTCATTTTGAATTTTAAAAATCTCCAAACTGAGATTTTTCATCTAATATGTTAAAGCAAAATAAAACCACTATAACGTAAAAATACCGCTTGAAAAGTGAAGGTTTCCTGGTTAATTCTTTTTATTGAATCTAGAAAAAAGTAAAGACTCCTATTGTTTTCTCTCTCTCTCTCTCTCTCTCTCTCTCTCTCTCTCTCTCTCTCTCTCTCTCTCTCTCTCTCTCTCTCTCTCTCTCTCTCTCTCTCTCTCTCTCTCTCTCTCTCTCTCTTTTAATTGCCAAGAAAATTGAATCCAATTTACATAGCTTGAAAACTACAACATTGACGATTAAGTTGTCACTATTCAATATAATCTCCGTCCTTTTCCACAGTTTTGGTCAACCTTTTAACTAGGGCATGTATTCCAGTGTGGTAAAACACACGGTCTTGCTTCCTAAGCCATTGACGTACGGACGTTTTCACAGCCTCCTCATCTTAAAAATGAATCCCACGATGAGCTTCCTTTAGTGGCCCGAACAGATGGAAGTCCGATGGTGCCAGGTCATGGCTGTATGGGGGAGTGAGATAAGACTTGCCATTCCAATTTCTCAATTTCTGTAGTGGTGTAACGGCTGGTTTGTGGTCTTGCTTTGTCATGCTAAAAAAGAACATCCACCACAGTTTTTGTTGAGCGAACTCGGCGAAGACGTGCATTCAGCGTTTTGAGATTTCTGACGTTTTGGACAGAATTTATTGTGCTTACCTGCTCCAAAAATCAATCATAAGTACACCCTCTGCATCCCAAAACACTGTAGCCGTAACTTTCCCTGCCGACCGCTGAGTTTTGACATTTTTCTCTTCGGTGACGTTGTGTGATGCCATTCCTGTGACTGCCTCTTTGATTCAGGTTCAAAAAATGAACCCACGTTTCGTCTCCAGTAACAATTTTTATCCAGAAACTCCTCTCCCTCCAAATTGAAGCGCTGCAAGTGTTAGGAGGCTATTGTTTTCCTTGTTTCTTTGTTTTGGGCGGTTAACATTCTTGGTACCCAACGTAAACAAACTTTTGAGTAACCCAGTTGTTGAATAATCGTCATCAAACTGCCTTTACTGAGGGAGGTAATGCGACACAATTCACTTGTTGTTGCTCGGCCATCACCACGAATGATATCATCGACTCGCTGAATGTTGCATGGAGTCACCGCAGGCACCGACCTGCCGCTTCTCTTTTCATCTGCCAATGGTGTTTGCTCTTGAGCTTCGTTACAGCGACGAACCCATCGTCTAACAGTGCTGACATCCACCGTTGCATCACCATACACATTTTTTAGCCTTTCGTGAATGCGAATTGGCGTTTCACCTTCCGCAGTCAAACATTCAATCACAGAACGCTGTCTAATACGAATGTCGATGTCAGCCATTTTGCAAGAGGATGCACTGCTGCCACCTGTTGACTTAGGAAGTTACTACTGCAGGGAATTGGAGAAGAAGGTTTGAGGAATTGCACCAAATTCAAAGTTTTCATATAACTTACTTATTTAAGGAAAAAAAAAAATAGGAGGCATTACTTTTTTACCCACCCTCGTATATCTGACGTTGCATGCTATGTCGTAGGACTCAAAACATTTATCAATTAAACTATGGATAAACCATTAGCACCAGTGGTATTACTGATGATTAGAGTCCGGATTTCTAAGCAAAATGTTGATAAATGTTATTCTTTTATTTGCTGAAATACAGTCATTGTTTGCTTATTTTATGCTTTCTAATTAAAATAGCTTATTTTGTCCAAATATTAATTTAGAAGTAAATTTTCACTCCTAACCATCACTTTATCTCCAGACAGTTTATATTGTCTCGCTGAAAGAGTTAGGAGCCTATATAAAAACGTGGATCTTCTTGTCTCTAGCGTAAAGAAAGTGTTGGTACTGTCGCCAATTAAATTAATAAGTAAACCCTGGTGTGACAGCCCTAAGAGAGCCAAGGCCTACCAACCCGACTGCAGGCCTCACGCCCACTTACCCACGGCAGAAGTGGGCGAACATCCAACCGATACGGGGAGATGTGGTCAGCGTCTTGGCATCCCCCAGCCGGAATGTTGGTTTATGTAACCAGGTTCGCTTACCTAGCGTAAGCTCCTCACTTTCCTCACGATGCTGATCGGCATGGGCCCAACACCGGGACTTAAAATCCGCAACTTATGGTTGAGATTGAACCCGGGCCACTTTACTGTCACCGATTAGAGTTAAAAAAAAATTCGTGAAGTCCTTCCAAATTTGTTTTTACCTCTTCAGCCAGTTTTAATTCTATTTGGACATGGTTAAAGGCTGTGTCATTCTATGCAGAACATTTCAATGAAATAAAACAGTTTTGTACTCCTTAGACGTAGAAGATGCAAGCAACATTGCCACAGCAAATAATGTTTTGCTAATGCGGTCATCCGAGTGGATCCGTCCCCTTCAGCTGCCGTGGTACCTCTGACGTTACCAGAGGAACATCGGGCAAAACTGCCGAGCCCCTACCGTCGGGAAGCTGTTCGGATTGGGTTGGACTCGACGGGGCAGTGTGTTCCCGACACCCACGGGGAATTGGATACCTCCGGCCAGGCTACGGCCGCCCGGAGGGGTTAGGAGGTTGCCTAATAAGTCCCGGGTACTAGCCTGCAGAGCTAGAAGAAGGTGTGCTAGATCACCAGCTGGCCCCAACGAGGTTTTCGGTAGTCTTCCCTGTGGGTTTGACTCGCGTAAGTGGCGTGTCCACTTCCATCCCAGCAGGGGGGGGGGGGATTTTTAAGAAATCAGGTATTGCCCTATCGAAAGAGCCCCGGAGTATACATCGCTCCCGGGTAAAATGAGGCCCTGGTCATGAGTGCTACGTGTCCAGGACTAATGGGAGTAGATCCTCTGCCTTTAACCCAGGAATCAATGAAAAATCTTGGTTACGAAACACTGTAAAATTTCTCCAAAACGTTCTGGTACAGAAGTGTATATCGAAGGGAAATATATTCAAAAAGAACTGTGGTACTTTTGGTATGTTCCAGTGACGTCAAGTGATGTCGAGAGATCCTTTCTACAGCTTAACAATTCTTCATTACAAAACGTAGAAGCATTCTCAAGAAACTCTTTCGTGTACTGTAACAAGCTTGAGTAAGGTAAAATTTCTACCAAACAATACCTTTATGATTAACTTTTTATTTTTTATTTGCTTATTTTTGCTGCTTTTTTCTCTTATTTGCTTGCTTATTTCAACATCTCATTGTGCTTACAAATCCTTGCTCTACTGATGATACACCAAGGCTTATGAAACGCTTTCTTTGAACAGCTAGCTATACCATGCCTTAACTTAAAATAGATTTATGTTACTTTGCAAAGTTGGTATTTAAATATTTGATTATGTATGCAGTTTTATATGGCCGAAAACCAGAGATCTTTGTATTCCAGAAGTTCCTACGGGAGGCAATTATAAATTAGAGATGAAGTAAACATGAGTATGCTGACAAGGTCTGTAAAACTGAAGAATAGATATGGCAGTAAATCTCTTGTTAAAGTGAATAGAGCTAATGGGATGAAGGAGAGCGAGACAAGCTGGTTTGATAGCAGAGCTAATTTGCAAACATTCTTGTGCACGCGCGCGCATACTCTGATTAAGACATAAATTACTGCAACTTACACTCCCATTCTTGTTACTTCTGCACCTTCTATCCCAGTGCCGCATGTAAGAGCTGGGGAACAATGACGACACTTCCTGCTTCTCGCAAACAACTCCAACATCCCAACTTTCATCCAGGAACTCATAAGTAAACATTTGCAAAGAAAAATGTTGACTTTACCCTTTTATATCCTTACAGTAGCCACCTACTAAGGCATTGGAGCAGGAGTTAAAATTTAGGTTCAAAAAATATAGATAATGATTCCAACATTAATATTACAGAGATGTGAAGTAGAGTTTACATAGATAAGCTGATTAATATAGTAATTAAGAGGGGAATAACTTTTTACTGTAAATTCTATTACTATCAGGCAGATATTAATACAACGTAGATCTGGAATACCCTACAAAGAACATAACATAACAAAGAAGATGGTTGTAATAACTATAGATAATTAGCCCAGAATTTGTTCTAATAATCCATGATGTCTTCATGTAATAGTAATTCCTGAGGCTAGTAAAACTGTTGTATTTAGAAGTTGTACCTGAAGATAACTAAATTGAATAACTCCTAAAGGAGGTCATGTTTACATAACATTGTAAAATGCTATATCTCTTGTTTGGAAATAAAATATACTTATTATATGTATACATATTTATCTACCTCATAGCAGATAAAGAAATATATGAATGATAATCATTCAATACTTTGACTGCTTGGGTTACGTAGAATCAAAGTCTGGTTTGTAGAAATTACAGTAAAAGGATGTGAAATTGGTTGTCTTCAAGGTCGACTCGGTTCTTCCGCCGCACGTAAACAAATGAAATAAATGACTGTAGTACACTTCAAACGTCCATTGTCGCAATGACCATCACAGAACTGCCGCTCTAACACCTTGCGGGTTTTATACCCCCAGCCATTGTTTCTCGAAAGTCTCAGACCTTTCGATAACAATCGCGGCGGCAAGAGAAAGAAAATTCCGGAGCGTGTCTCTGGCTCTTTCTTTCTCTTGGCAAGCGTCCAGCTCTCCTGCCCACGCTCCCGGCTCCCGCTTGTCGCGGCAACACAATAATGTCATCGGTGACAATATCAACATAAAATTACCATTCCGAAAAATTTTGCACGAGTATATATAAGATATGTAGAAGTTGCAACATGAATATTAAATCTTGATAATGCACAATTTATTCCATACATTTTGTGACATTAAACATTCCCAAAGTATTCGTTGCTACTTATTTGAAGTTTCTAACACTATTTGCTGTACACTTCTTTAAGATACAATTATTATTCTCTCGCTTAGTAACAAACAAAGAGTTCGAAATTTCAAAGGCAACATTTGACAACCCTTTTATAGTTTGATTATATCGCTGCGGTCTTCATTAATACATCTTTGGTGAAACGCACCATAATGAAAATTTTAGCAAACATTAGTTTTCCTGTTATTAGCATAAAATAGATAAAAACTAAGTTTATTATATTTTTAAGCTTTTAGAAAGATAAGTTTTTTAAATTTTCTAAATAAATACCAAAATGAAACAGTAGCTAAAGGAGGTCCCATGAATGTAACGCAATATATTTTGCAACAGAAGCATCAAACTAGAAAAGTAGGTTTTGCACTTAGCGTGTAGTTTTATAAACGGAATCAAAATTTCATTATGCATTGAAGCAAATAAGTACAATCTCCCATCTTGCTCATCTTCGCGGTGTATGATCCTAATCAAGGGATACAAAGTTCTGATCTCGTTAGGCTGATATACCTGACAAGGATTTTTACCCATAAGGCAAAGTATGTCGAACGTTTCCAAGCTCTATGACTTGATTAAGAATTGGCAAAAGGAGGTAAGTGAAGAAATGCAACTGAATAGATGTAAAAACTTCCATGATGTTGCCGATGATGTTTCAGTATTACAGGACAATGAAGAAAGCCTCCGACGCTACGTGTATAAAATATATATTTTGGAAAAGAAGTATAATTTAAATATACACACAAAGAATACATAAATATTGGCATATGAGGAAAATGCCCGTAAGATAAAAATGCATTGCAAATAAATGCTTTGAACTGCGCTCGAATTTTAACTATTTGGGTTGTGAAGTAAGCTTCGATTTAAACAGAGATTTAGAGATAAAGATAAACAAGTTTCAGCAGATATGAGGAACCATAGTAAGAACTTAAAAAAGTAAAACAAAGAAAGAAGCGAAATTGAAATTGTATAAAATCATGGCACTTCCAGTGCTCGTAATTGGAAGTGAGTCCTGGATGTTAAAAGAAAGGGACAGTAGTAAAATACAGCATCAGAAATAATATTCTTAAAGAAAAGTTAAAGAATGCACCAAACGAGACTTAATAAGAAATGAAAAGATTTGAGAGGAGCTAGGCATATACATATTACAAGATAAAATGGATAAGAACAAACATAAATGGACAGAAGATATGAATAGAACGAGTAAAGAAAGAATACCAGTTTTAATAAGATACAATCCTCACGGAAGAAGAGATTTAGGACAACCTAGAAGAAGATGGGATTAGATGTTGGAACAGGCAGAAATGTCTAATCCTTGAAGTAAAGAAGTTCTAAAGGCTGAACTAAAATGATTTGCTTCAATGATGATTGTGTCAAAAACAATGAATAAGAGTCGTTTTCTGGTCCCGTAGCTGAGTCGTAAGAGCATGCCTGCCGTGCTAGGAGTCCCGGGTTCGATTCCCGGTGGTGGGGGGTGGGGATTTTTGTGCAACCAAGATAAGTCCTCATCTTCCCCAGTATGGAACTACAGGAAACATTCCTCACACACAAAGAAAGAAAATATGTTATGCGGACATGTGTCCGGAAACGCTTAATTTCCATGTTAGAGCTCATTTTATTACTTCTCTTCAAATCACATTAATCATGGAATGGAAACACACGACAGCAGAACGTACCAGCGTGACTTCAAACACTTTATTACAGGAAATGTTCAAAATGTCCTCCGTTAGCGAGGTTACATGCATCCATCCTCCGTCGCATGGAATCCCTGATGCGCTGATGCAGCCCTGGAGAATGGCGTATTGTATCACAGCCGTCCACAATACGAGCACGAAGAGTCTCTACATTTGGTACCTGGGTTGTGTAGACAAGAGCTTTCAAATGCCCCCATAAATGAAAGTCAAGAGGGTTGAGGTCAGGAGAGCGTGGAGGCCATGGAATTGGTCCGCCTCTACCAATCTATTGGTCACCGAATCTGTTGTTGAGAAGCGTACGAACACTTTGACTGAAATGTGCAGGAGTTCCATCGTGCATGAACCACAATGGGGTATTTTGACAACTGTCTGCACGAATGATTTCAATTTACATTTTAAGAGAAATACTAAAATGAGCTCTAACATGGAAATTTAGCGTTTTCGGTCACATGTCCACATAACATATTTTCTTTCCTTGTGTGTGAGGAATGTTTCCTGAAAGTTTGGCCGTACCTTTTTGTAACATTCTGTAGATAGGGTCAGCATGAAAAATCCAATGCCATGCCCGGGATTTGAACCACGGATCTCCTGGTTTCCGTCCAGTCGCTCTTAACCTTTGAGCTACCATGGCCAACGTGCCGTCATGACATTAAATTCTCCATATGACTCGTATATTTTCCCGGTAGACCACTAGGGGCTCTCGCATCCGTGGTTCAGATGCCGGCCATGGCATTGGATTTTTCATGTTGACTCTATCTATTAAAAACCTTAGCCTATATACGGCTAGTGTGGAGAAATGATTAATTTCCATCAATTAACTAAAATAATAAGAGTTAAATGATGAAGCCTGGGACTCAAGTACTTACGATAGTAAGTCGTCACAAACGGTATATCTCGGATGCGAGAGCCCCTAGTGGCCTACCGGGGAAATATGTGAGTCGGATGGAGAATTGATGTCAGGACGGCGCGTTGGCCGTGGTAGCTCAAAGGTTAAGAGCGACTGGACGGAAACCAGGAGATCCGTGGTTCAAATCCCGGCCATGACATTGGATTTTTCATGTTGACTCTATCTATTGATTGTTCATATTAACTGAGGTATTGAAATTATTGTGTTTTCAGATTGTGTTCACACAGTCACTGTAGTTTTTTAGAATTAATTTACTTATTTAGTTATTCAGCACTTTCTAGATTGATAGTGTTGACATATTCACTAAAGTCCCTTAGATATATTCCCACAAGTGCTGGTTTATGTACTGGCCACTTCCCTCCTTTCTTGTTTATTTGCATCCTTAGTTTTTGGTCCTTCCGTTTGATGCAGTCACACAGGATGTGATCTGTGGTGTTGTCTCCTCTGTTACAGGTGCATGTAGCATCATCAATTACGTTGAATATGTTGTAATAGGCTTTAAGCCTTCCTTGTCCTGTTAAAATGGTAGTGAGGTTTGTTGATATGTTAAGTCTTCGTTCTATTCGTTTTGCTACTGTGGAAAAATATTGTTTTGTCTCTTGTCCTTTTGATGTGTTTTGCCACTTTGTTTCCCATTTTTTTGTGTTTCTTCTCGTATATTTTTCCTGATGGCACTTTTTGGGATTCTGTTGTAGCTTTCTATGTTATCATTTATTGTTGCTCGTTTTGCAAGTTTATCTGCAATTTCATTTCCTTCTATTCCTGTATGGGCTTTTACCCATCCTATTCTTATCTTCCATTCTTTTTTAGCTAATTGTTGTAGTTTTTCTCTTACAGCTTCTACCAGTTGGTTATCATTTTTAGTATTGTGTAATGATTGCAGTGTAATTTTGCTGTCTGTATATATTGCTGCTGTTTTCAAGTCAGTTTGTGTTATTCCCATATTATCTATTTCTTCAAGTGCCTTTAACATTGCAAGTTTTTCTGCTTAATTATTTTAGCAGTTTTTGTTTAGTTTATATTGCAGTTGTTTAATCCTTGTTTCACATAAGCTTGCCCCGTATCTCTTAGCGGTCACGTGACCTAATCACCTCTCATTGGCTGCTATTGCAGTATAGACTGTTGTGCGGTAGAAAATAGTTCGTTATTTAACATGGCGATATATCTTTACATGTTGGAAGAGAATTGTCAAATTTATATTTTCGTAACTGTTTAAATTAAATATATTACGCAACAGAGTTGATTTATCTGAAATGCATGTTAATTCTTAAACGAAGTAAAGAGGAGGTTCCTTTGCTCTCAAGCACATGACACGAAAGCACGTGATTTAGCGGTAGTGATGACATATTTGTTTATATGACTTTTATCACTGAACTTGTTTTGAACTGGATTAGTCATATATCGCCATTCGAAGGCGCGTTGTGCCGAGTGCGAGAGCTAAATTACTATATTGTTCGTTCATTGCGCGTGTACTTATTATATGTATAACGGCAGAGTGTATCGCCAGTTTTTCACTGAAGTATCGCAGGGAAAACCTTTACAAAGCGGCGAAGAGAAGAATCCCTTTTTGTCAGTGAGAGAAGTCGAGCAGCTCAGCCGTGAACTTACAGGTGTGAGTGTTAGGTGCGTAAGAACATCGCGACATGAAATTGAGACAACAGGAAAGCTTACCACTTCAGGGGCGATATTGCTGTGTGGCGAAGGCGTTATTTAAGGACAGTCAGATTATACCGGGATACAAATCGCAAAATATACTACCTTGACGAAACTTGGGTGAATGTAGGACACACGACAAGTATGGCGTGACACGACTTTTAAGACTAAAAGACAAGCATTTTTACAAGGTATGTTAGCTGGTTTTAAAAAAATCCCAGTGAAAAAGGCCGAAAGCCTTTCATTATAAACTTGTTTCAGTTTCATTGCTCATTCATTCAGTTTCAACTTGCTCAGTTTCATTATAAACTTGTATTTTTGCGTGCCTTCATATTCTTATTTGTATGATTTTATCTCTCTTCCTGGCAATTATTATGACGTTTAGTGCAGGTTTAAATGTGACGGGAAGGCACCTCCTATTGCCTATGGCCCCAAATGCATTGGCCAATTCAATTGAGGGGGAGGGTAGTTGTACGCGGTAGTTGTACAGAGATTAGTTAATTCTTTGTTTTCGTAAATTACCACTCCAGATCTGTTTTGCTTCCGTCAGTGTAAACTTCAATGTTATAGTTTTCATTATCATTTGTTTCTTTTATTTCTGGAATGCTGACGGATGTGACTATTTCTTGTAACTTATTGCTGTGTGTATTTCCCAGTCTGTGTTCTGTTTTGTTTGTTTATACTCTTGGGCGATCTCCTAGATTTTCAGTATAATGGGTGTCAGTCCGTGGATGTTTTTCGGAAAGCTTTAGCGTGCGTGCGTGCTTGCGTGCGTGCTTGCGTGCTTGCGTGCGTGCGTGGGCGTGTGTGTGGTTGTGATACATCCCAAAGATTTGAGTTAACAGCATCGATATGTTCCAAAGGAGAACGGTCACCGATATGTCCATGGCAGTTAAAGGCTGGGTATAAATGGAAAGAAAAAATCGTTTATAGATGAACAGGGTAAGCAACGTGAATGGAACAATTCAGATGTTTAGTTAGATTCATTACATATACACGTCTAATTTTTCTAAAAGTGATTTTGGGCAAGTAGTTGAGGAGTCTTCCGTTGAGATATAAATATTTAATAGAGTCCATAACTTGCTCCACTTGAGGTAAAGAAAGTTAACACAGAAAAATAACGAGAGACAAAGCATTTAAAATGCAAACGCTAGTTCGTTTATTACATTATTTGAGAATGACCAGTTCTTCTCCTGTAGGCGTCATTACCGTGCACGTAATCGAGAGAAATTCAATTTGCCTCGTGGTGCTAAAGATGAGCGGTTCGCTCTCGGAGCCAGGTTTTGTTCCTGTGATATATGCAGCCGCAGTTAGAAAGTCGCCGTACCGCATTGCGGGGCGCTCGCTGAGGAGGTGCGCCGTCATTTAATTTAAAGTGGAAATGGCTCTGGCTAAATAAACAAGCACTATAGTCGTCGTGGCTAAAATGTTCCAGAGAGTTAGCAGGAGCAGGTAGGATGGGCTCAAACAAGCCCACAGCGTCAGTAAACAAGAATTGGGAGAAGAAAAATGGCAAGCAAAATAACACTTGAGATAAACAAAGTGGTCTCGACTCACTAAAAACACGAGTATCTCCTCAAGTTTTTGGTAACTCCATCTATATTTGCATGCCATGGTTGTTGAAGGAATGAACAGAGCTTTTGGTAAATGCCAAACCAGCGCAGATCTCATTTAGTGACGTTTCGTATCGTTCTGTGAGAACCCTTTTAATAAAGAACACTGTTGCCATACTTCTCTCCAGCTATTGAATATATGAATGGAAAGACCTACAAGTTTACAGTACGGAGACGTGCTGTGAACACAGCCTGTAGTTACTAGAAAAGAACACTGAATTGTTTTCCAGTCAACACTTCTCTGAGGCAAATTACTCTCTTACATCACAGAGGAAGATGCAATTATGTATTACTCTGTAACATTCCCTTCTGTACTCTTTCGTAATTATAATTCAAAAGGGCTGGTTGTTATTATTTACCAAGAATATAAAATATGTTTATGTTCTCTTTAATATAAAAATTCAAACTTATATTACTTTCATAAATAAATAAATCTCATGTGAAGAGAGTGCATAATTTCAAGCGCAGTATCTGCAAAACTAACGCTTGTGTTTCCTGCGTTCAACTTTCTTCTATAGGAAAATATAACATTCAAATGTTTCTGCAACATTAACCTTTAAAACTATATGCGATCTTTGAGCCCAGTTGTTCATTATTTGATGTAACTTCCACGGCTGGAATTAGAACTGCTGTAAGCCTTGGAATAGAATAAAAAGTTATGAATATGTTCCTGTGTTCCTGATTTCATGCAGTACCAGAAGGAACCAGGAAAGTTGGAAGACCAAAGTTAAGGTGGGAAGACGGGGTGAGAGAGGATATAAGGACAGTTATGTGCAAAGTTTCTTCTCCCATTAGCCCTGGACACGTAGGACCAAAGATCCGGGCCTCCAGCTACTCGGGAGCGATGGAAACTCCGGGGCCCTTTTCATAGGGCAATACTTGATTTCTTAAAAGGCCCCCCCCCCCGCTAAGCACATCAAGACGGGATGGAAGTGGATACGCCACTTTCGCGCGTCAACCCCGCAGGGAAGACTACCGAAATCCTCGGTAGGGCCGCCTGGTTATCTAGCACACATTCTACTACAGTGCGACCGTTGTATCTCGGGCTCTGACGTTTTGCGACTGCAAGAGTTGGAGGGGGAAGGTTAATAGTACCAACATACAGTAATGAGCAATTAAAAACATATCCTCACAATTATCTTTAGAATTAAAGTATAGGACTATATTAGCTTTAAAACACTGAAATCCAACTTCCAATTTCATTGTTATGCAATATATTTATTACAACACCACTCTATTCGAATATTTCGTTGACACCTTTCACACACACTAACTGCTTCTGTTGGTAGTACTGGGAGTCTCTATATCCGGTGTTGTGGTCAGGAAGTTAAAACTGTCTGCTAGCGCCAATCAGTATTGTCGCTGCTAGGCGTGGCTTACGAACCCAAAACCGTGTTGCCAGTTTAAATTTGTTTGAGCCACGTGGCTTTAGCTGCTTGCACTGGTCAACTTTCTTTGCTATATTTTGCGTGCGTTAATTCCGATTTTTAGAGTTCGTAAGTTCTATTATTATCGCTATTATAATAATATGGCTACTTGTTCATGAAACGTGCAAATGCGTGAAATATTTAAAACACGCAATGTTTCTCTGCTTGAAATTCCCGCTAAAGAACTGGCAACAGCCTGCTTCCCCCTCTCCAAAAATGTCAGCGGGAGAAAGAGCGGCCGAACTGTAGCTCTGCAGGCTAGTACCCGGGACTTATGAGGCCGGAGGTACCAGTTCTCCGTGGCTGTCGGGAACACACTGCCCCCTCGAGTCCAACCCAATCCGAACAACTCCCAGTCAGGGAGAGGCTCGAATGTTCGGCACGAGATTCCTCTATTAACGTCAGAGGTACCACGAGTGCTAAGGGTCCGCAACGCCCGCACCACGGCAGCTAAAGGGGACGGATCCCCTCCACTACGGGAAGGATATAAGGACAGTTGGAATCAAGAACTGAAGGAGCACTGCAGTTAGCAGGAAAGAATGGGGAAATTTTCTTAAGGCCAAGGCTCACAAAGGGCTGTCGTGCCAATGAATGAATGGATAAATAAATAAATAAATAAATAAATAAATAAATAAATAAATAAATAAATAAATAAATAAATAAATAAATAAATGAATAAATGAATAAATGAATGAATGAATAAATGAATCAATGAATGAATGAATAAATGAATGAATGAATAAATGAATGAATGAATAAATGAATGAATGAATGAATAAATGAATGAATAAATGAATGAATGAATGAATAAATGAATGAATGAATAAATGAATGAATAAATGAATGAATGAATGAATGAATGAATAAATGAATGAATGAATGAATGAATGAATGAATGAATAAATGAATGAATGAATGAATAAATGAATGAATGAATGAATATGTTCCTAGGGAGTCCCTACAAAGTGACATTGCTTATTGGAGGACCACAACGAACAAGTTGCTCACAAACTATAACCCAGATATTTTCAATGGGCGAGGTGTTAGACGAACATGCAGGTTTGGGAGGCAATGGTATCTTTCACTCTTAGAAGAAGGCTTGCGTATTCCTCACAATACGCAGCCAAGCACCGTCCTGCTGAAATGACTGTGGAGGTGCCGGAAGCAGAGGGGGTACCGTCCAGCAACGCAAAGAACGTTTCTGAAAGGTATGTGCTGCCTTACACAGTGGGACAAGGACAGCGAACGTGTGTGGCAGAGAACGCCTGCTACACAAGGAGCAGAACCGTTCAAAACATGCGTGTACACTAAAACCGAGAAGATTCATTCACAAAAGTAGAAGCCTTCAGAATGTTTTTGAATGGTCTGTAACTGAACTGACATGGGGTGTCATAAATCTCTCCAGGGAGGCTGTAGGAACCTTCAGCAATCTCCCCTGCTTCTCTGGACTTACTCTCCTGTGGAGGACAGTACCTGGGTTTTATGATCTCCCTCCCATGCCAGTAGCTGTTCTAAGTACCCTCAGTTTGTAGGGGACCTGCTCGGTTGTTGTAACCAATGGCACTCCAAACCCTCACACCTGGTGTTCTTCCGCTAAGCCGCTCAACATAACAAGCTTCTAGGTAGTGCTTACCATGATACTACCGAAGAGTAGGCAGCCATCACTGTGGATCAGTATGAAGCGGGACTCCTACGAAAAACTGGTGTTTGCCACTTACCACCTCACTGACTGTGTGTACGTGTCCATTGTAGTTGGAGGCACTTGTGGTTTTTGAACAATGGAAGCCGACGCAATGGAATGTGTGCAATCAGCACGGCGACGAATTGTTGATCAGACAGGTGCAGACCTGTCGCAATGCCCCAGCGTCTGGCCAACACAGTAGAGGAACTCGTTTTTCGCTCCTACGACCTTCTTCTATCCGCTGCTTCCAATTTCAGCATGCCCTGTACAAGCCGATATGTCTCGATATGACCAACCCACCTCCCAAAGACCTATCATTCCACTCTGTTCGAACCCATTCACATGTTGTTGCGGCTCCCTTTGATGTCAGCGAGACATATGGGCACTCACTTGGACGTTTCCACCTTGTTTGACGGCTGCATGCCTACCCACCACAAGAAGACAATGCGGGCCAGAAGACGGAGAGGGGCTTCAACTGTTTATCTGCTCTGGTAGTGGATCTATTCGCTAAGAAATGAATGTATGGGAATGTGTGAGTCACCCATACTGCCAGATCTAATGCTCGTTTCAGTAACTGCAGTGATAGTTATTATGTGTGGGTGAGTTATATGACAACACTGTTTATTTTACATGAACCTAGCATCCTTAACATATCAGGGCAGCAAGCATAAACACCATACGGACACCAAGGTGATTCCATATTAAATGATTACGTAACAGGGCCCTCTGTCTTGCCTTCTTGTGTTGGGTAGACAGTATACTTGATGGAACTCTGGCCTTGTCTAACAACATGATAAGGCCCTACTCGTACTACTGTACCCTATTTGCCTGCAATCTTAATCTCTTATTTATCTACGCTCTTCTGTACATCCACCAAGTTTGAATTAATTCGGGGAATTCCTTCATGATTATGCAGTTTTTACAAACAACAGTTATTGCTGGTTACTTTCATCACTCATAATAGATTTTTTTTATTAGTGGAGGTTCTTTAAGTCTATGGTTCTCAGAGTCCTATTCTATACTTAGCGAGGAAGACCACTTAATTTTACTCCCAGGTCATTTTATCAAGCGTGAGGTTCTTTTATAGGTATCCATAAATCTACGACATGGGACACTGGCTTTACTTCCCTTCCAAACCACTACCCTCCACCGGGTTTGAATCCCCTACCTCGGTAACCGGAGGTTTACTTGTTGCCCTTAGACCACGGAGGTCGACCCCAGAGTGTACAGAGAAAGCAATTCGATCCACCCAAAAGTAGTCCATTTTACCGAAAATAATTGCCTCGAGGTATCCGAAATAAAGAAAAGGACCATATTTCGTTTGGAAATTAATTGTTCTTTCATACTAGCCGTGTGTAGGACGCACTATGAAAGAGTACAGCCAGAATGAAAAATTCCATGCCATAGCCGGGATTTAAACTACGGATCTACTGGTTGCCGTCCAGCTGCTCTAACCCTTGAGCTACTATGGCCAACGTGCCGACATGACATTAATCTCTCCAACTGACTCATATTCTTCCCCGGTAAACCACTAGGATTTCTCACAAATACATGAAACAACTAATTTAATGGCGACATAAGCTTCAGAATCGTGAGATGCGTACAAAAGTCAAGGAACTCTGAGAATTTTTTAGCTACAGACAACATTAAGGGAGTATACCAGCAGGTGTCCACAGGTTAAGCAATGATTCTGCATCGTTTAGCGTAACATACATTAATTAGGGACATACCTGGAACTCTCGCACGCTAAGGTTCCTCGCTATAATTACCTATACAATTTTGACTGCCTCTCTGGTCTGATGGTGAGCACTTCCGGAGGTGCCAGTTTCAATTCTCGGCTGCAGCATGGAAATTTTACTGTAGCGATTTTTACTTGGCGACTTTTATTAAAAACCCTAAGTTATATTTATAAATGTAAATGGTATTTCATGATACCCTCCTCTTGCCTAAAAAATCTGATTTGGAGGGAATGTTCAAAATTTGCTTCTCGCTGAGTATGTTCTGGTTGAATGGCCATGGAAAATAAAAACAAAAGACGTCTCGAGTAGCTTAAGAAATAAGGCTGATACAAAATTTGGGCCATATAAACGAAAGTTGGAAAATTAAATTGAGTTCTTTTGCTATTTCAGATTCGCTGGTGTAGTGCTCTATTCATCACGTAAAAAGAGGTTCATGAATTTCCAAGATGCAATAAACGAAGTTGTCTACGAACCCACAAAGTCACAGTATTGTATTTATCTCCGATGACACTGACAGCCGCCTGGGAATCCCTGTATAGTTACAGATAATCGTTAGTGGATACATTGCGTATTGTAACTGTAAACGCCATAAACATGAAAAGAGATCCTAACTTATAACTGTTACATGTGTTCGGTAATACACCGTAACCGTTACCCAAAAACATTCTTTATCACATTCGTACCACATATGTCGTTGCCGTATTTACAGACGTGTGCAAATTATTAGATTCAATTGTGCAATTTTTAATATATACCGTTTATTTTCTATTTGTTTAACTGAAATAATACTACAAAATATTTTTTCAATTCTTAGTATTTTGTATGCATTCCTTTTGCCTTTATTACCATTTTGATGCGTTTAGGCATGCTCTCTAAAGGGTGGAGCACTTTTCCTTTATTTCTTCATCTCTGTGTCAAATGCTTATCAGGCCCTCAATAAGCTGAACTTTTGTTGCTATTTTCAATTTTTTCTGTCTCTGTTTAACAATATCCCACAGATTCTCTATTGGATTTATATCAGGGCTATTCCCCGGCCATGGTAGTACTTTTACATTGTTTTCTTTGAGGAACTGGGTTACAGATTTTGCTCTATGGCAAGGAGCACTGTCATGCATGAACACAAAATCACCATTTGGAAACTATTCTTTACTTTGCGGAAATAGTCTTGTTTCTAATACACTTTTATACTATTTCTGCTCCATAGATGTCACAACTATGTATAATCTTCCAGGTCCATGGACAGACATACAGCTCCAGACCATTTTTGATGTTGGCTGCTTTACTCTTTGATCGACACACTGAGGGGTAAATGCTTCTTTATCTGTCCTTCTCACATATTGGCAGCTCTCGTCACATACTTCAAACATGGATTCATCTGAGAAAATTACGCGAAACAATAAAAACCTGTATTACTATTAAACGTTTTAAAATTGCTCAAAGATAGTATAACAAAACCAGCAATGGGAGAGACAAAGTTTAGGCTGTTTATTTCATTTCCAAAAATTTACAGGTACATATTTTAATTTTATGCTATATACAGTTGTCATACTAGTTACCACTTTCCAAAATTCCACTGGATGTTTCTGCATCTCTTTGTTTGTTTGTTTTTTTTTTTTTTGTTCTTTTTTTCCATTGCAGGTGTCAGTTTAGCCTTTTTACGAGGCCTGCGTGTAGGTAAACCTGCTTCACATACTCTTCTGCGAACTACTGAGGCTGATATTTCTGTACCGTACTGCTTTAGTTGATTACTGAGGCCAATGCTGGTTGCTCTTCTATTTTGTTTTGCCACCTTCACAAGTTTTCTTTGCATCCTTGGTGATAGCTTTCTTTTCCTCCCGCATTTTCCATCCCTGTGTGAGGTCAACGTCTCACCGAATGTTAAAGCTTGATTAATGCGACTAACAGATTTTTGTGAAATACACAATTTCTTAGCTATTTCACGTTGTGAATAAAGAATTTCCTTCAAAAGACTCTCAGTTACAGCTACTTTCCTTGGGGATAAGTCAGCAGTTTTACCTATAACCTCACTTTTGAATCAATGTGAATGCTAAGGATAAGATACAGGATGTTACCTGGCTTGAGATCAATTAATAATAAATACTGAGGATATATTTGCCATAAAACACAATAAAGTCAAATATGAACAATCTTTAGTTACTACATTCACCAAATGAAAGCAATATCGCTAAAAAGTTGGATAAACAGACATGAACAAAATGACTGCTCTTAATTCAGAGCTACCACTATATTTCTTTAAGTAAAAGAAAAGTCCCCCAGGTATTATTAAGAGAGAAATTTCATCGAATATGCTTCATATTATAGTAAGGAAAATAATTACGACCAATTGAAATAGATTACGGCGGTAAATAACTATTATTTTGAATGTTAAGCTGAAGCAAAGTAAAAAAAACAACAAAAACATGAATTTGCACACGCCTGTAATATCACCAGGACGAGCAATCCTAGATGAATCTATCTCCATTGCCTTGAGAAACGTAGCTTCTATGACCACTCTAAGGCTGCTGACAGTCAGTCACTGCTACTGCTCCCAAACACAGCTTTTCTAGCGCGTATCATTACGGCGGGTAGTTGAGTTTGGTTTATTAATTTTGCTTGGTACCATTAGGCAATTTCCACAAAATGTTACGAGTTATTAAGTACTTCAATTTAATGAATAATATTATTATTTCGTGACGGTTTCGAATAAACTAAATTAGACTTAATATCACAAAATTAATGTTTATATACAATGTACGATACGTGTATGTCTCCAAATCAAATAAATCCATTTACAAGTTAATTAACCATTAGGCTGTAATGAAAATGGCATGTTTATTTAAACAGTATTCTGATAAACAGTGCAGTTTTGTGTAAAGGTGTTATTAATGCCTTGGCGAATAATAACTAAAATGTTATTTTTAATGTCCTAGTTAAATCAAAATAATTTTACTCGATTACCATTTTAAAACCAAATTAAATAGCTTTAGTCTGTTGCATGGTCGCTAAGGTCACCTGTAACGCACATTTATCGTTTAGTACCTTTCAGCACTTGGTGCCATGAACGGTTAAAAGGTTATTGGTAATGTTTCACCATATTTGCTATTCAAATTGCCAATAGATTTTTATTTTGTTGCTGTATTATAGTATTTGGCAGCACCACAGAATGCCACTACCTCATCGGCGACACAAAATATGGTCTTAAAATGTCCCTGACCACGTGTGGTAGTCAGAAGGTAGCGCTAGTGTGTCTCGTGTTTCAATAGATTATGTCAGTGTAACCAAATTGCATTAGGTTGTAATTACATTAGAGAGTTCCACAATGCCTTCTATGCAGCCTTTTCAGAAGTTATAAGACTGGCTAGAAAATATTCTAAACTATGAAATGGTAGAATGAAACGCCAGGAAGTCGGCTGCCCGCCTCAGTAGCGTAGATGGTACCGTGTCTGCCTCACGTTCAAGAGGTCCCGAGTTCGAATCTTGGTTAGGGTGAGTTACCTGGATAATGTTTTACCGGGGTTTTCCCTTATCCTGAAAGACGAATGTCAGGTAGCTCTAAGCTCCATGGACTCTGGTCTTATTTGAGCATCATTTCACCCATTTCTTTCATAGCCCGATATGACTTAACGTTGGAGGACTTTTTTTTTCTAGTAGAGGAAAAATGCATTTACGGAGCCCCACTGTGTTGGAGGGCATAATGAGGACTGTGGGACTCGCCTGTCCTTGGCAACACCCATTAAGAAACCTCCACCGGATAATGAAAGGATAATGATTTGTGAATGGCGTGGCTTAGTGCGGTCCCGCATAGCACCCGCGTTAGTATGTGAGAGATGGGATGTTGGCACCCAATGGGTGCGAGCGCATGGAAGGTACTACTAGGCTACAGGCATGAAACCTGACTGCAGCCTAGAGGTTGAAAGGTGGTAATGGGTAAAGACAGGTACCAGATTATTGGTGTCTTGCATTCCACCGTACGTGGCGAGTCTTGATGTCCTTCACGTACAACTGGCTGACGGTCTTGCGCTGTTGTTCTGTGATGTGCTGGTTCTCTGAAGGTGGTTCACGTGGAAGGAGTGTTGAGGTCACAGAGTTCCTGAGAAGCTCCCTGACGCTCGTAGTGAGCTCGTCCAGCTTCTGGTGTATGGATTGATGCTCTGTTGTCATTTGAGTTGTCTGCGTAGTCTGAAGCTCTCTTAGGAGGTTCTCCAGGGCGATCAGTTTGGCCGCTATGACCCGGAGCTCCGAATGGAGATCCTCAATGGCCTCCCCTAGGCCCCGGACTTGCTCCCTGAGGTGCTCCGGGCTGGTTGTGTAGTCGGGTGTTGATGTTGTTGATGAGGCTGAGCGCTCAGCTGCTGCTGAGTGGTTGACGGCGCTGGAGTGACAGGCGATGCCTTCCTGCAGGGATGCATGGGGCATAGTGCCTGTCCGGTGAAATGTCTGTGCCCTCCACATGAGGCACAGTAGCGTCGGCGTCGGCAGAGGTCGTGTTCTGCGCAGACCGAGGTGAGGCTGGAAGCACCACAGTAGTGGCACTTCGGCTCGGCTACATGCGCGTAGGCGTAGCAGCGGCGGCATGGAGCTTGACGGTTCTGTCGGCTGACTTCAGTGCGCAGCACCCGCCCTAATAAGGGCAGGCCGTTAGCTATAGCAGCTTCCAGTTCCGCTTGGCTGGCTTGCTCCACCCAGATGAGTGGCGTCGGACCTTGGGTTAAGGTGATGCGTGTGGCCCTCATTGATGACGGCCACTGCTGCTGTGCTGCAGCAAGCACGTATTGTAGTTTCGGCAAGCTCTTTGTGTGCCTCGGCCGCGTTATCACTATAACGGGTTCGGGACAATAGTGACTCGCTCTTAAACATTTGACTGTCACTTCGCTTTCATGTATCCATCTCATACAGATAAAGAAACATGTAAAAAATCTATTTTAATGCTTAATTCTATTTAACATGCAGTGAATATACAAATAAGCGTTTGTAAAAGTAATTGTGGAAGTATAGATAGCTCTCGCTTAATCTGACACTCTACCATCTTCTGTTACAGGACATCAGTGGGTGAAGAACAACCTGGGATTGGTTCCAGCATCCGGTTGGTCTGTGGATCCTTTTGGTCATGGCTCCACAGTACCATATTTGCTCAAGATGTCTGGTATATCAGGTACAGTGATCCAGCGCATACATTATGCGTGGAAGCAGTGGCTTGCAGAGCGACAGATGGGCGACTTCCTCTGGCGCCAAAACTGGGATTCGGACGGGCATACGGATTTACTCACACATAATCAGCCCTTCGACATATATTCCATCAAGCATTCGTGTGGACCTCATCCCCAAGTCTGTCTTAACTTTGACTTCCGAAGAATTCCAGGTAAGGGTTTACTTTTGTCTTTCTAATACATATTTTTTCCCATTAAGGGTATTTAAGAACTGAAATGTGAAATTCGCACTGATACCTCTCATTTAATAAAGATTTTCGAAGCCGTTCCTTGCCTCACGTTCAAGAGGTTCCGAGTTTGAATCTCGGTTGGGGCGAGTAACCTCGATAAGCTTTTTCCGGGGTTTCCCTTATCCTGATAGATTAATATCAGGTAGGTCTAAGCTCCATGGACCCCGGACTCATTTCTCCGTTGAGCATTATTTCACCCATTTCCTTCATCGTCTAATATGACTAAACTTTGGAGGACGTAAACTTAAAAGAAGAAGAAGAAGAAGAAGGAGAAGGAGAATGAAGAGGAAGAGGAAGAGGAGGAAGAGGAGGAAGAGGAGGAAGAGGAGGAAGAGGAGGAAGAGGAGGAAGAGGAGGAGTAGGAGGAAGAGGAGGAAGAGGAGGAAGAGGAGGAAGAGGAGGAAGAGGAGGAGGAGCGTTCCTTCATCCATGAATGTTGAAGCACTGCTGCTATAAGTACATTCTGAACCACTGAGGCTTAATTCGATCATTTTCTGCTACTGAGAAAAGTACTATACCAGATAAGAACCCTAAAAATGGGAATAACTGAATTGAAAGTGGATGGACTATTTGACGTTATGTGTCACGTTAACTCTGCTGTGATTTCTGCAGGTAATCGCTATAAAATGTGGCGTAGCTTAGGTTTCTTTTGTTTTATTAATACACATGTTATTTATGTAGATAGCTACCAAAGCAAATTATACGTGTCATGAACAAGAGGTATCAACAAGCCAAAGGGGACATGGAGGCTTTGATACGATCAAACAGGTACATTTGTTAGTGATATGCTTTGTTTCGCGTTATTCACAAACTACATTGCATTAATTAAACACTGACATCTCTCATATGTTGAAATGTATTTAGATATATAACATAAACAAATTAGTATTTTATGGGAGTTACTTTCAGAAGTCTCTAAGATTGGATGAGTCTATTATGTGTTTCAAATGGGAAGGTGTTTTTCCTTGAGCGCTACTAGACAAGCAACCAATCGGAGTCCTGCGGTGTTGTCGTATTGCATCCCCGTTAAGTGGTGTGTGAGGAGCACCAACCTAATCAATCTGTATGAAATACTATTCGCGCTAAGACAAAATTTCAGATTTCGCCAAAACTGATCCATGTGGAAGATGGAGAGCAATGTATCTAGCATAACCATGAAAACCCCATATTTTTAGCTCAAATAGTTCTTCTAATACAAATAAATAAACCACTATTACCTGTATTATAACAATAAATCGCGACGTAAGCACTGTATGAATATCATTATTGGTTGGCATGTATGCGTGTACGTATATTTGTAATTACTTAGAACTGAAACGTAAATGTCTGACATAACGTGATAAAAGAATTATTTTGAATAATCCAATATGAGCGAGAGGAAACAATAAATTTCCTGCTGCCCTGGCAGAACGGGTCTGGTCACATTGTGTCTTTGTTTATGAATGGTTCGTAATCTCTATTTACTCCAGAGTGTTCAAAGTGGTTGGTGTGTATGTATGTACATATACTTTTAATTACTCAGAACTGAAATTTAAACTACTGACATGAGGTTATAAAAGAATTACTGTGAATAAATCAGGGTGTGGAATGCTGTATGCTTATGTTTATGAATTAATTCTGGATAAGATGTGTTTATTTACTCTGGAGAGTTCAGATCAATATCATTCAGTTGTTCTTTACACAACAGTAGAGTAAGAGTTAAACAGCGCAATGGCTTCTTGCGGTGAATTTAGTGGCGAGTCAAGAAGGCAATTATTGCGAAGTCAGGCTCGAAGTATTATTTTTAAGGTGTACACGTTCTTCAAAGTTTGAGCAATGAGGAATATAGAAATCAGCTCGATTTCAAAAATTCTCAACGGCTTACTGCTGAAGCGTATGGTGTAGATAAAACAAGTGTGTCCCGCATTTGAATTAGAAAAGCAGGTAATTCTTAAACTATAATTATAGTTATAGTATTTAAAAATATACATAATTTGCGAAAATGCTTTTTCCAATTTTGATTTTGGCAACTGCATCATTGTAAAAGTTTGTAAAATATAATTTGCTTACCCTTACGTCTGCGCCAAGCAGACGTGCATGTTGTATGAGTGTGCGAGAGAGAGGGAAATATAAAAGGAGTGGGGTAACAAGCTAGCAACGCTGATTGTGATACGGCATCTGATTTGCTGGACTCCAGAACCCTTCCCATTTGAAACACAAAATAGTTCAACATTTCTACCACTAATTTCTCTTTTATAAATGTTTTTAAGGCGCAGAATACCTAAATATGACTCCTTATGAAACAATTATTACTCTCAAGTGCATCATTAGTAAAGCATTATGTTGTTACAATGTTATGGTGCAGTATTAGTTTCTTCTGGTTGAGCATGTAGTTCAGAAATTAGCCATTGAGGCGCGCAATTCCATTTTCCAAGCTGTTTTCATTTTACCTGGTAATGTACGTCTAGTGTGAGGAAAAAAAGGAGCGTTTTATTTGCTTTATTGGTGTTCGTTTATTTTGGTGAAAGCTAATTCAAGATAAAATTTATAATAATAGAAGAGGAGTCAACAACTGAAAATAGATTTATCATTTTCAAGTTAGTGTTTTCGTAATTTTATTGACATTTTATTTTCTTAAACCAGGTGGAGATCTATCCGTTTGCGGTCAAACAATGAATTAATAATACCGGTGGATGGCATCTCAAAAAGTGTTCACTAAGATACCATACGTCGATTCTGATACACCTCATAGTTACTGCTAAAAACTTAAAAATTAAATGCGTAAGCAATGAGATCGGTAGCTTAGAACAGTTTGTGATCTACTTAGAGTTGTATTTTAAATGCATATGTATTTAATAAGTAATGTTATACGCAGATATCAGATCGCATACACCTTAGCAATCAATGTACGCACACAGGTACTATACAACGCCAAGCGAGACATCAACAAACGTCCGTGGCAACATGTATACCGATGCGCTGTGTGTGTGTGTGTGTGTGTGTGTGTGTGTGTGTGTGTGTGTGTGTGTGTGTGTGTGTGTGTGTACACTCCGGTACGCATACAAAATGTATCCTTTGTTACAATATGTCATCCTTTTCATTGCTTTCGATACGGGAATTATAGTGAATAAACATGTACATTCGTAAATTTCGGTTAAACAATATAAAAATATTGGCAGAAAGTTAATTCAACGTCCATGACGTTAATGGTGCATAAATAGTACAAATCAATATCATGTGCTTGGCCGAGAGTTAGTTTATTTCTTATATTACGCAGCTCTGAAAATTCAGTAATTTTGTGTAGAATACTGGGCAATTTATTTCTTGCTTGTTTGGTAGGTGGTGCATTCTGTATATTGTTAATTTTTGCAGACACCTTATCGACTGTTTTACACAGCTCAAAATTACATTATTTAATCTGCTTAGTGGCTATTGATGATACCCAAAAAAATTTATTTATAAAATGGAGATTGTCTAATAATTGTTGTCAAAGTAATGCTATTAACACAATATGTCAAACAACTTTCACACCCTGAAAGGCAGATCTACCTGCATGGGGAGCAGTAGTTGTAATGACCCTTTACATTCGGTTTCCATGTAGGCACTTGCATATATACTGCAGAGCTCCATGCCATTTTATATGTTCGCCGCAGAAGGTCGGGTGACTGGCTTATCTTAAGTGATTGCCATAGCGCACTGCAGAGCCTTCGTGAGCTGTACAACATCCATTCTCTCGTGCAGCGTATCCAGGACGCCCTCCACGTTTTACACGCCTCTGGCGTTGGCGTGATGTGTGCATGGGTTCCTGGTCACGTGGGCGTGCAGGGAAATGAGCTGGCGGATTCGGCAGCCAAGCTGGCCACCATAGAACCTTGTGTTACTATCTCACCTGTGACCGCGGAAGACTTTCGGCTTGTGCGCGGAGCGGCGCTCTCGTGCTGGCACGATGAGTAGTCTGCTCTGCATGACAAGCTTCGATCGGTAAAGGAGCTTCCGATTCACTGGGTGACCTCTGGTCGCTTATCGCGGTCGGAGGAAGTTATTTTGGCTCGGTTGCGCATTGGGCACTGTCATTTTAGCCACAGCTTTTTATTAAACCGGTCTACAGCTCCAGTTTGCCCGCTCTGCGGTGCCGAACTGTCGGTGCGCCACGTATTTTTAGATTGTTTTAGACTAGCACGTCTCCGCAGGTCTCTCCAGCTGCCGGCTAACTTGGCAAAGATGCTCGAGGATGACGAGGTGGCGGTGGGCAAAGTTTTAGCGTTCGTTTTATCTATAAATTTTAGAGTTTAGCCTACAAAAATTTGGGTATTATAACCATTTAACCCTCTTTCTGGTTTTTATGGTTTTAGTTTCTATTCCTTAAACGCCATTATCATCATCATCATCATCATCATCATCATCATCATCATCATCATCATCATCATCATCATCATCAGTAGTTGTAAAGAAGCTAAAGCTACGCGTTGCAAACCGGACTACCCCTGCGTCTTGTCTCCGGGACTGACGTCAGCAGTTATATACTGGGAGGCTCGTAAACTTCATATCCCTTAAAAGGTGTACGGGATCCGATGTCTGGTTATAAGCCTTCCTAGAGTTTAACGTAACCTTTTTATGCATATATAACCCGTCACTTATCGGTGTTTAAAATTCATTAATCAGAATGTTTTATTGGTAACTGCAATTTATTCATAGGTAAGTTACATATATTTTTCAGATATGTGGTAATAATCTCTGCCTATACGAATCTTGGATCGGTCTGAGCTCATTTATAAACTTGATGAAATCTCTTATCAAGCGTGAATTTGCTTCATAGACTATGAGCAATAGTATATCATTTAAGTGAAAATGTTTACTCAATTGCTTGTTAAATTTAGTCAAGATTCCGATGTATTCTATAAGTAGTGAAGCAGTGCAGTTGTGGCATTTCTTTCTTTTTTTAAATAAACTGGCACAGATGTTTCTTACTCTTACATTATTCCTTAACAAAAGCCACAGCTATTTTGCTTATCATTGGCAGAATATAGAGGTGTAGGGTCTTCAAAACATATGGTTATGTTCCGCGAGTTCTCTTTACAAGTGAAAAACGAGAACCACTGGCAAAATTGTACCGCCAGAGGTGCACTAAAATACATACCTTATGTAGATGCAGGAATTATTGACCTTCCTCTCTCAGACAGACAGCATAATGTCTCGTAAAGATGTTCTCGCCCACTCGCCTAAGCTCAACAGCTGGTATCCTTTGACTATTTGCATGATGTTATCACCAAGTTCTAACCAGTACGAAAGTTAGAATAAAACTTTCTGCTCCAGAGCTGACTAAGAAGGTTTTTTGTGAAATGTGCTGCCTTTCTGAGAATAGAAAATCAATATTTCCGGAATGAACTATAAGGTAGGGATTTTAGTGCGCTTCTGACGGTACAATTTTGCCGGCGACTCTCGGCTTTCTCGTGCAGAGAAAAGTGTTCACGGAACGGTTTACTGTATGTTTTAATGACCCTATATTTCTCTACACAAGTGTTACATTCAAACCATTGTCTCCATTAAACGACACCAAAATTGCCTCAGCCTCATTGTTCTTTACTGAAGCCCTTTAATCTGCCAAGCCTACACCCTTCCAAAACTTCATTATGATGTGTGGCCGTATTACATGAAATTTCTTGTCCTGCACTGCGCTGTTTCGAATCTATAATTGCCCTTATCTTTCTTTCTCCTTTCTTTCTTTCTTTCTTTCTTTCTTTCTTTCTTTCTTTCTTTCTCTCTGTCTCTCTCTTTCCCTCCTCTGTTTCTTTCTTTCCTTCGCTCTATTTTCCTACGCTCGTTATTTATTTCGTTCTTTCTTTTGTTTTATCTTACCTCGTTCTTTATTTCGTTTTTTTTACCTTTGTTCTTTCTTACCTTCATTCTTCCTTTCTTTCCTTCTTCCTTTTCTGTCTTTTCGTCGTTCTTTCTTTCCTTCTTTCTTTGCTTCTTCCTTTCCTTCCTTCTTTCTTTCGTTCCATTATTTTTACTTTCCATCCTTCTTTCTTCCTTTCTTTCTTTCTTTCTTTCTTTCTTTCTTTCTTTCTTTCTTTCTTTCTTTCTTTCTTTCTTTCTTTCTTTCTTTCTTTCTTTCTTTCTTTCAATCCTTCTTTTCTTCTTTCTTTCCTTCTTTCTTTTCTTCTTTCTTTCCTTCTTTCTTTCCTTCTTTCTTTCCTTCCTTCTTTCTTTCTTTTCTTCTTTGTTTCCTTCTTTCTTTTCTTCTTTCCTTCCTTCTTTCTTTCCTTTTTCTTTCTGTCTTGCTTTCATTGTTCCTTTAAGTTTCGGCTTATCACCTAACGAAGTGCTGCACACGGTTTCATTCTTTCCTTCTTTCTTTCTTTCCTTCCTTCTTTCTTTCAATGCTAATTTTTTCTTTCCCTCTTTCTTTCCTTCTTACTTTTCTTCCTTCTTTCTTTTCTCTTTTCCTTGTTTCTTTCATTCTTTCTTTCCTTGTTTCTTTCGTTCCATTCTTCTTTTTCATCCTTCTTTCATTCTTGCAATCCTTCTTTCTTTCTTTTCTTCTTTCTTTGTTTCCTTCTTTCTTTTCTTCTTTCCTTCCTTCTTTCTTTCCTTCTTTCTTTTCCTCTTTGTTTCCTTCTTTGTTTCCCTCCTTTTTCTTTCCTACTTTCTTTCTTTTTTTCCTTCTTTCCTTTTTTGTTTCCTTCCTTCCATCCATCCTTCCTTCCTTCTTTCTTTCAATCCTTCTTTCTTTCTTTCTTTTCTTCTTTGTTTCCTTCTTTCTTTTCTTCTGTCCTTCCTTCATTCTTTCATTCTTTCTTTCCTTCCTTCTTTCTTTCTTTTGTTCCATTCTTTTTTCTTTCCATTCTTCTTTCTTTCTTTTCTTCTTTCTTTCCTTTTTTCCTTCTTTCCTTCTTTCCTTGCTTCTTTTTTTCTTTCCATCCCTCTCTCTTTCTTTTCTTCTTTCTTTTCTTCTTTCTTTTCTTCTTTCCTTCCTTCTTTCTTTCCGTCTTTCTTTCCTTCCTTCTTTCCTTCGTTCCATTCTTTTTTTCTTTCCATCCTTCTTTCTTTCTTTTCTTCTTTCTTTCCTTCTTTCCTTCCTTCTTTCCTTCCTTCTTTCTTTTTTTCTTTGTTTCCTTCTTTCTTTTCTTCTTTCCTTCCTTCTTTCTTTCCTTCTTTCTTTCTCTCTTGCTTTCTTTGTTCCTTTGTTTCTTTAAGTTTCGGCTTATCAACTAACGAAGTAAGTGCTGTACACGAGGTCATTATTTCCTTCTTTCTTTCCTTCCTTCCTTCTTTCGTTCCATTTTTTTTCCTTTCCATCCTTTCTTTCAATTCTTGTTTCTTTCTTTTCTTCTTTATTTCCTTCTTTCCTTCCTTCTTTCCTTCTTTCTTTCCTTCCTTCTTTCCTTCTTTCTTTCCTTCATTCTTTCCTTCTTTCTTGCTTTCTTTGTTCCTTTCTTTCTTTAAATTTCGGCTTTTCAACTAAGGAAGTAAGTGCTGTACACGAGTTCATACGTTGAGACACCGTACTTTTCAGTGCTTTTTTTTTAAATATTTTTTTCACATTTAGTCATATCGGACTATGAATGAAATGGGTGAAATGGTGCTCAATGCGTCCGGGGTCCATGGAGCTTAGAGTTATCCGACATTCGTCTTAAAGGATAAGGGAAACCCCGGGCTACACTTTTCAGTGTAATAGTATGTTAATGATCATTTAATGCTAAACGCTTTGTATACTCTAGCACACAAATTGTTCATGAATGACTTCTTACGTGAAATATTCTTGTAGAAGTATGAGGCGCCTTGTTCTGCGCGCCACCATGAAAAGATTGGTAATCTAAATAATATATTTAAAGACATTGATTCATTCTTTATAAGAAACTGAAGGTAAATCTTTAGACCAAACTTGATGACAAAGCTAGGCGATCTTTGACAAAGCTTGCAAGGAATTAACAATCACACAAACGTCGCTTTAGAATGTCATGCTGCTATTAAAATTAAAACTAGGAGTTAACCATGCGATAGTACTAAAAGAGTTAAGCTCTAATGTTATTTTCAAATGATCTGTTGATTGGCTTGCATTTATTGTGTTTTACGAAGCCAGCAGGTGTACTTTTAAACTGTCAATGAAGAAATAATGAGTATCAAAGTAGATTCTCTTAATAACTGTGAAAGCTACTATAATATCCAAAACCTTGGGACAGGGATTCTTTATCCGTAGTTATATTTCTCTCCATCTTAATCAGCCACACGTTCAGGCGCAATTTGGTTCGGGATTTCTATGTTTGAGATGGGATTCACGTTGACTTTTCGAAGATCCACGTCGAAAGCCAGAAATAACAAATTCATTGTATTTTGATTTGTTTCTTGATGATGTTGCTTGATTAAATAAGAGTCATGAGAATCTTGGTTTCAGGCGTGGTTCGGAATAAAGTTTCGGAGAAGTCAAATTTTGTAACTATTTAATTGTATTATTTAGATTACATTTTACTTGAACTTCCTTTCCCAGTCACTTCCAACATATCGATAAATTCTTACTTTGTTGTATTCAAACAGTTCCAACTATTACTTAAATGTTCTTGATCTTGCACCACTATTCATGACACTCACCATTACAAAACATCTCATTCGTAACTATCGTTAGTCCTATCTTAATTTTGTGATTGGCCGATTTGATTCCACGTCACAACATTACGTCATACAATTATTACTACGGCCAATCATAAAATTACATATATTTTTACTTATTTAAATGACTAAAGTAGTTGATTTGTGGGGTTTCAAAAACACCTGCGTTAGCTGTTTTTGAAACCCCATGGTTAAAACTCGACGCGAAATCCGCCTGTCCAAATATCGAAGAGGTTGGGTGTTGGTTGTGTTAGAATCCCCATGTTAAAATATCGAAGGGTTGGTTGTGTAGTAACACGTGTGTCACGTGTTAATGAAATCCGAGCCTTGAAAGTCGAGTAGAAATCTGTGTTTAAAAAATATATATATATTGATGTGCTGGCGTTCGTGTGCCACCCCCCCTCCAGGAGCTTGACGACGACGACGACGACGACGACAACAACGACGCATCTCTCTCAAGCCTGCAAGGGCAATCGTGTCATTTTGTTGTATGTATGTGAAATGTAATTAACTGATGAATGTAATTACTGAAAAAAAATGTGAATGGATTTCAGTATTCACACACACACACACACACACACACACACACACACACACACACACACACACACACACGCACACACCGCTCCGTCCCCCCGGCACTCCTGCAAGAGGGGTGATGCATGTTATTTATATGTGAATGCTGTAAGACTGAATTGTCAATCACCTTCACCTTTGTCGACATTTGCAAAAAGGAACGCGTCGAGTGTAGTTATTTAAATCAGTAAGTATTGATTTTATTATCGGGAGCCGTAGGAATCAAACACTCTATGGATCCTCCCCTCCTACACGACGCAATAAGGAATGCAAACCGATTCCGTGAGCAGATGAATCCGTAGCAGTGCACCAATGTACTGCAGGGAGGGTGCGCGATCGATCACTTCCATCTGTCAGTTGTCATCTAACACTCAGCAAGATGAGCAGCGAAACAAGTAGAGTGGAGAGCGATATCAACTTCTGGGAACATCTGCAAGATTACGAGAGCATGCAGCAACACTGGATGGATCATCACGAGGAAATGTGTGATGGAAAGACTCATCAAACCGTCTGCAAGAATCCTGCACATCATGACAAAGTCACTTCATACGGCAAGTGTGGGATGCAGTGCAAGGTATATCTCAGGTAAGTGGAAAGAAAAAGCACTGGAAATTAGTGAGCTATAGTGTTTTGTGTACGGGTAAAAAAGATCTCTCTCATTGTGTAATTACAGAAGCTTGGAAGGTGAAGACATAACACCTCCAATCCGTGACGAGAAACAAGCCGGCCCGTCCAAAGAAGTAGATAAAGAAAAGTGAGTAAAAAGAAAACGTCACACTTAATATAAAAGCGTGTAATAATTCGTATCCTCATAGCCGTGCATGTTCGCAGGTCCGACAAGAAAGCAGAGAAGAAGAGCTGTAAGCCGAGGGTGCTCAAGAAGAAGAGGATCTTCGACAAGGACAGCTTTATAATAATGATGTTCGAACCCATGGCCCCCGCTCCTGAAGAGGTGACAAAGAGTGATGGCGAATAGTGTGTTCATGGTAGACGACATCCCCATCAACTCCGGGCACCGTGTGAACATAGGCTTATACCATGAACTCCCATCCCTCTATATCAGAGCTACAGATGAAACTTTTGTATACATCACAAAGAAAGACTGGCTAATAATAAAGCAAAATATGGATGCGTTGGAAACTTACTTGAAAGATGGTAAGCATCCAAAAGTGTCATACAGTGAGAATATAATATATGCGTACAATATATTACTGTGCATGAATAAAGTGAATGAAGTAACGTTTGTGAATACGTGCTTAAACTTAAACAGCATAAATCTAAATAGCATTGCCATAAGAGGACTTAAGAGACTAATCCCATATATTGAAAGAAATTTATTTCAATTACATGACATATATAAATCAATGTGTTCATACGATGCAAAAAGTAGGAGTGACAGGGAAAAGGTTAAGGAAATGTATGTTAAAATCAATAAAAAGATAACATAAATTTGAGTTTCGTTTTCTTTTTTATTTCCACAAAATTACATCCTTATATGATAGATTGAACAACATGCGTTAGTGGTTTATAGGTGAACAATTTATCATGAATAATCAGGCAATATAATGATGTTTGTGCAGGAAAGTTAGATGAGGCTTGAACTTCCAGTCTCACATTCACGGCCCCGGTCACGGTCTCCTCAGGCTGATGCGAGCAGTCGATGACAAAGAGCGGTGCATAATTCAGAAAGTCACTTCTCTTCAAAAGTGGGTAATTTCCTTTTCCATAATAGGATGATTGAAATTTCGAATACTGATCATACAGAGATGCAAATTTAGAGTTTCCAAAATCCAAGTTCATATCGTGATAAGGATAACACTCGCTGTTGAGATAAAGCGTCAGATTGGTGATGTTGCAGTGATCAAAGAGTGAGCAATCCTTACTAAGCTTATTCAGTCTGTCGGTTTGTGCACCGACTATAACGAAGCGAGGTTTCTCAAGTTTCGTTGTAGTTGCAATGTTCCAGGTGAAGGCCTTAGTTTGCGGTACCGCAGGTTGAGTGTGAAGGTCCAAGGTTCGAAAGGCTACGTGCAGTGGCTTATCGGATTTGACGAGTTTAAGCTTTTCGACTCGCTCTCCATCTGAAAGTCGAAGAACGGGCATCCTCCATTCGAGTCTAGTTAGTTGAATAATAGCTGGTTCGTTGCCCGATATACAATTAGAATCTTTAGATCTAATGAGAACCAGTTCAAATTTGCTATTGAGAATGACTTCCTTGTGATCCTCTGCAAAGCCCAGCAGCATCGAAAGAGGAACTACAGCATTGAAGACACCATTCTTTTAATTCACGATGTCGACGTCAACTCCCGGATAGGTCCATCCGGCATTCTGCATTCGATCGGATTCCAGTGCATTCAGAGATGCATAGTTGCGCATCGTTGAAGAAATGCCCGGATTCCTGGTTCTGTCTATAGTAATGCCGTTCATATCTAGACGAATTTCGTCAAACAGAAATGCCATGGCATTGTTGGTCAGCTTTGAGGAGGAGGGTCCGCCACTTGTTTTGGTGAGAGAGCCCTCTATGTAGAGATAACTTCTACTAGGAAGAGTGTACAAATCTTCTGCTTGACACGGTATTCTAATTTCATCGTTCGCGTCAGGAGCCGATGTATTGTATGGCAGGAAGACGTGCTCCTCCTCTTTACTAATCTTATCATCAAAGGTCGGTACTCCTGTTACATCGAGGACATCCATTATAGCACTTTGAATCCCAAAGCCTCGAGGAACCTTCGATTAGACGACGTGATCGGGCGCACTGTCAATGAGCGAGTATAGCCCAATCTCGGAAGAGGCTTCTTAATATAGGAACGATGCTTAAAATTTATTCCCATTGCGACGTATGTGTAATCGTACGGTTATGGTTTCGTTCCTGAAGTCGAGCACGTCACCGTTCTGATCTACCACTCTAATGTCGAGATGATCAATGAGATTCGTATCGATGATTGGTAGATATATAGGGCTAGATGGTTCTTGCGAAATGTGGTAACCGGGAGGAACCGACGGGAAAAACTCGTACAGAGAATGACCGTGTTTACCGTCAATGAAGGATCCCGTGGCTAGGCTGCACTCGATGCGTATGATGCTAACTTTGAAGATGTTCACCAAATCATCAGACTCAGTCATCACGTTCGGTTGAATCAAACGCTGTGCTTTGAATCCGAGAAGAGAGCCAATTGATCTGTCTTGAGTAAAGTCGATAGTATATGGGCATTTTATCTCAGACTTCATGGTATTATTATTAGCACGTAAGATAAAGCCGTCTTCGACGTCGAGGGCTCCCTTGAGAAAATGCGCGATATCATCTAATTCGTAAGTTCCAGGAGGAATCTCGATACTCTCGTTCTTGTCATTACGAGCGAAATGGAATAAGTTGTTGCTCTCATCCACATTAGGAATGGAATAAAAGGTTTCGAAATTCAATAGAGCTATTTCGTAAAGTCCATTCGGATCCAGATGAAGAGGCGGGTTGAGAAAGCTAGAGAAGCTGGCATTCGAACCGCTCACGGTGATTGTGTAACTCATTTTGATCAAACATTCAAGTCGGTAAATCCGTTTTATAAGAGAAACTGCAGGCACAGATGACCGCAAATCACAGATCCAAAATTCTGAAACCTCTTGGTGTTGTACATGAGTTTAACACCCTCGAGGTAGGACTCAATCTGTTTCGGTGGTCTTAGATTACCGAAGCTATCAAAGTAGAATGCAGCATCTCCATCCTTGCGTATCGCAACCCAGTGTGTTCCCGGGTTACGCGAGATATCCAAATTTACGATAATCCTTTCTACATGTCGAGGACGTGAAGGTAAGTTGTCTATCATGTACACACCTCTAAAATGAGGAATGCGCAGTCGTCGTGCATAGGCATCGATCTCTGCAGCACTTAGGGCTTTTTCCGGGATAAATACAGGCCTCGCCCCGAGTTTTTTGCACGAAGATGCAATCCTTTGCCCTTGCGCTTCTTACGTCGAAGGCCTTTACCCCTAGCTAAACCCTCCATGCTCTGATTGTGACGACTCAACTCTGCAAGCTGTCTTTCCGCGGAACGTTTCTTATTCACAGCCGTGGCGATCTGAGCAGCGCCACCGGCTAGGCTACCTGCAGCGCCCAAAGCCGCCAAAAGCGGGATCAGAGGTAAAAAACCGCCTCGAGGGCTCGGTATGATCCTCTTGCGTCGCTTACGCATTCCAGCGCCCATGGCAACTTTCCCCTTCATGATGGCTGTTACAAGTCGGGCTGCAAGTCGCTCGCCGAAAGATGCGTCAGCAGACTTTACTCGACTCCAAGCCTTTTCAACGAGTTCCTTATCGGCCAAACGTCGCGAATCTGCGTCCTGATGAGTGGCGTAAGCGAGATCGTGAGCGAGGCAGGCTGAGTCCAAAGCGTTTCTGGGAGAATCCCCTCTCTGCAGACGCTTATGTAGTTTCGTTCCAGGTCCAGAGAATCGGTACCCTGGTCAATGAGCCTCAAACGGAAGAGAATTAATTAGCGAATTAAGGATTCCGGATCCCTTCTTTACGCCTGCAGAGTTCATGGCTTACTATGAAATAAAAAAGCAAACGTTATGATTTATATGTTTAGTTGCGATATGGAAGTAGTGAAGCAAAAGTGCAAGTTGCCTATACAGGTGCTCGATTTCGACAACGACATACGCAAAGGACGACACGGCGCGCTCTTCCCGTGCAACGTCAGAGCACTCCTCTTGGGTAGTTCGAATGCTGGAAAGACGAACGTTCTACTGAACTTGCTCATCCATGAAAATGATCTTAGGTTCGAGAATCTCTACATATATTCAAAATCGTTGCTCCAACCGAAATACCAGTATTTGCTCAAGGTGCTAAAAACCATACCCGATATTGGAGTTTTCACGTTCGAGGATGGCGAGAAGGTGGTTCAACCATCCGAAGCCCGAGGAAACTCCATATTCGTATTCGATGATGTCATAAATGAGAAGCATGGAAAAATAGCGTCATATTACAGCATGGGTAGACATCGCAATGTCGATGCCGTATACTTAGCACAGTCATATGCGAAGGTGCCTAAACATTTAATTAGAGATAATGCAAATATGATCGTGCTCTTCAGACAGGATAACCTCAACTTAAAGCATATATATGATGATTACGTAAACACAGATATGACGTATGCGGAATTTAAGGACATGTGTAAACAAGTTTGGGAGAGTAATGACGGATCGAACTCGCGACCTTTCGTTGTCATAGTACCCGAGTTCCCTTTGAACGAAGGACGCTACCGTCACGGTTTCGACATCTTTATCAGAGTGAATAAATAACGCGTATCCTTCATTGTAGTCATGAGTATCGATAGGTTCGGATCTCGGAGAGTCATACCCTCCCGGGGCGTGATTAACCGGTATACCATAAGTAGAGATGGATCGGGAAACTATCAATTCAAGGGAAAGCGATTGCGCAACGTTCACGATCCTGAGGAAAGTGATGACGCGTCAACTAAGAGCTATGTGGACGCGTGTACGAGTGATGTCGAGAGTCGAATGCAGATCTTCAGCGAACAGGCTTCATATCAACGCATGGGCCAGTTTGAAGCTATGCTTAGGAATCACATACAAAAATCCCTCGACCTCCAATATGAACATCTAATGGAATACTTAACAAAATATGCATTTAAACGTGATTCGGATAACAATGTCATTCTGGATGCTATAAGGATGAAAGTTCTATTGGATCCCATTGACGATCACGATGTTATCAATAAAAAGTATATAGATGCCAGAATGCCAATTCTAGAGTCTGATGCTAATCTATCATTTCGAATGAAACGATTAAAGGATATAGCCGATCCTGCACAGGATAACGATGCTGCAACCATGAAATATGTTAATCGGTTCTATATACAGAAACAGAATGAACTGCAAACCGGTTTAACTAGAACGATAACAACCGTTGCCGAAACTATATCTACAGCGGTGGAAAAGGCCGTGAAAGATATAACCGAGCGACAGACGGAACTGGATAAGAATCTAACCAGTGCAGTGAACGATATTGACAACATGAAAATACAGACGAGACATATCGTAAACGGCATGTTACAACAACTGAAAGGTCAGCTCATCATTTCACTGCATACACGACCCTTTAGAGGTCCCTCGTTAAGGTATACGTTATCCTCGGGTCTCGAATTCTACAAGTCTCCAGGAAATGGGAATGTAATTTCTTGTTCTATGCTTTCATCAATACACCCTCATACGGCGCATGACACAATGTTTGCAATAAACGATAAATTAGTTGAAAGGTATCCTGTCCCTATTCGAACTGGTGATTTACTCACTTTCACAGCACCAGTGGAACGTGCTAAGGATGGTCACATGTTAAGTATAGAAATTATAATTTCATATAAAATATCTGCAGTAGGTTAATTATACATTCAGTACAATATGGATGCCGAAGGTATAAGTCTCAAACAATCAATCGCTCGTCACAGTAGGGCAATACGAGAAAAGTTACGCTCCCTGAAAGGTCTCAAGTTCGAAACTCAGCGCGTCATGTCCGAGGTTCTCCAGCCTGTAACCGAGCCCTTGAAGGTTATAGCCGACAGGGATCGTGACAAGTCAAAACCAGTCGTTAACGATGCAGAAGAGGATGGGGATGAGGAGGAGGATGATCTACTTGCAGAGTACCTGAAGAAGGTTCGAACCGCTAGCTCCAGCGACATGGATGCCACCTACGGCGTGCGGTATGAAGATGGAGAATATAACCTAGGGAATAAAACTATCGATTTCACCGATGACGGTATTCAGATAGGGCAAGAGAGCTACGATGCAAGTCCTGGATTGTACGAATTGCTCTTCAAGCGATCGCCGCTCAATTCATCATATACCGAAGAGGATCTGGACGCCTATTCGCAGATATTGCAGAATACTCAGGTTTACAGGCAGGGATACGCTAGGAGCGGGCGTATAAGAGCAAGCCGCGGTTACAAGTATCGCAATATTATTCGAGATCTTGTTTCCAGTCGCACGGGCTCGGCTCTCTACTGGAAGGAGCACGTACCCGGCAGAAAACTGGATTACATCTATTGGACCGATCCCAACGTTCTAATAGACAGATTGAGATTACTCATTGCATCGAGGGATGCGGGTAACTTTAACCATTCAGCAGAGATTCAGGAAATAATCACAGAATTAAAAAACTCGAAAATCATAGCATGATTAAACGTGTCATAGCAAGCGAATTACACTCGCCGGCAAGAAGGCGCTTCTTACGCCGTAAAATAATAAGTAAAGGTCTTAATGATCTACTACAAATAGATCTTATTGATATGATACCTTATGCAAAAGAAAATAGAAATTATAAGTATATTCTTATTGCTATTAATTTCTATTCTAAAATGGCTTATGCACGAGCATTGAAAGATAAAAGTGGCATTAGCGTGACAAGAGCTATGCACGGTATCCTATCAGAGTTGAATTCACCTCCTAAGAACGTTCAAAGTGATAATGGGAAGGAGTTTTACAATCGCCATTTCAGGCAATTAATGCTTAGGAATGGAATCAATCATTACAGTACTTTCAGTAGCATCAAGGCTGCAGCAGTGGAAAGGTTGATTAGAACAATTAAAATGAACATGCATAGAGAATTCCTGATTCAGGGTTCGCATCACTGGTTACAAATGCTACCTAGAATCATCGATTCATACAACAATACCTACCATACGACGATTCGCATGAAGCCCCGTGACGTCAGCAACAACGATCTGCTCCTTAGTGTATATCGTTATGGCGGGCGTGAACGTCGAGAGAAAAGGAATGCAAGGAGTTTTCATGTCGGTGATCGTGTAAGGATTTCCAGGTACAAGGGACTACTTGAGAAAGGTTACACGGCCAATTGGAGTACGGAGATCTTTCGGATTGTTCGTGCAAGGAATACTAACCCAGTTGTCTATTTTCTGGAGGATGCAGAAGGAAATGAAATACAGGGCGGTTTTTATGGTCACGAACTACTAAAAACACGCCATCCTAATGTATACCTTGTTGAGAGAGTGATACGCCGCCGTGGTAATCGTGCGTACGTTAAGTGGCTGGGTTTTCCTACAAAGGAATGGATCGATGTTAAGGATATTGTGTAAAAAGGAATGTATGTTTTATTGATAAATAAATAAATAAATAAATACACAAGATATTTTCCTAAAAATTTAGTGTTTTTATTTTATAATTCCTTTCCAGCTAAATCCTCTAAACATAATGGTTATATTTTTTAAATAGTTTCAGTATACGTGGCTACATAAACAGAAATTTTTCAGTAGAACATCACAACTAAATCCTCTAAAAATAATGCTTACACTGTGTTTTAAACAGCTTCAATACATGTGCATATAAATAAAAGTAAAGTGTTTTACATGTTAAATTCTTTTAATATTAGTGCAAATTAATGTTTAATCTTCAAAAGAATTTCAATATACCTACAAACATAATCAGAAATGCAGTCCCCCCAAAATTATATGTTTACCCCAACTAAATCCTCTATATATAATACATCGACAACAGGTTAAAACTCCTTACACCTAAGTTCAAAGTTCATAGTGAATAATGTATATATTTTCTTAAAACATACATATATAAGCAGAATTGTAACCCATCCCAAGAAACCATACTTTTATTCTAAATAAATCCTGTAGAGATAATGCATCCACAACAGGTTAAAACCCCCTAAATTAACTTCAATTTAATAGAGAATAATGCTCACATTCTTTATAAAATGAGCTTCAGTACACATGCATACATAAACACATTAGGTATTTTCACATGTTAAAACTCCTTACATCCAAGTTCAAATAGATGCTTACATTTTAAAGATGCGTACTAGCGAAAATGTAGTCCCCAGCACCGTAATTATAATATTATCCAATCAATATCCGGTAAAGTTAATGGTTAATGATGCTTACATTTTAAAAAGTTTCAATGTGCGTGCATACATAAACACAAGTTGAGTGTCTTACACTTGAAAAATCCTTAAATCTAAGTTCAAATTAATGGTTACTTTTTAAAAAAAAAATAAATAAATAAATAAATTAACGACGCATCAATAGAATAGTAAACACCTGTCCAAATTATAGCTTTATCCCAATATGCATGTATACATAAAACAAATTAAGTATTATGCACGTTAAAGTCCTTAAACATAAGTTTAAAATTAATTGTTACCTCTTTTAAGGAATTGAGAGATGCAATAATCTCATATTATATATCATATTATATCCCCATACATAAGCGGGATTATAGTCCTCCAAAGGTATTTATACATACCATCAGCAACTCAAAGCAATGAATGAGCACCAAAACTTGACAACGTATTTCAAGACTTGCTTAAAATGACATCATGACTCATGTACATAAGTTTTATAAAGTGTAAAGATTTATCTCAAATCACAAAAAGCATTACTTCAATCACGCTTGCACTGCTGCATGTACACATGTTGAAAAATTAAATATTTGTGTCAAATCATTAAAAAAGCAAGTTATTTCACATGTTTTTGCTAGCTTTAAAATACATTGTCAACTTTTTTACAAGATTTTTTCACATATTTTTTATACGATTACTTATCCAATGGTACAGAATGATGACCCCAGGCCAAGGTTTCATGTGAATTTTTCTGTATAAATCGCTTCGTGTCGAATCCTCTAAGAGCAACTTTATTACTCTCGATGGTTCGAACAACGTGCTTATAACTCCTAAAGCACGTCTGTTTAGCATGACGTACGGCTGTCATATCATTTACACAGGATAGATAATCCTCAAACGTTATGCACCGCATGCCATCACTCGTAACGCCTTTAGATTTCTTGACCGTTTTGCCATCGTATCGATATGAATACAATTTTGAACGTAAACCTACGTATTCTGTCATAACTTTACCCGATAATTCATCTTTAAATAGACCAGCGACTTTTTTATTCATCAACGGAATACCGTACACATTATCGATCGGGTAATTAGATGTATCGAAGAGATGTATATTAGATTTAATAAATTCATAAATGTCACTACTGGTTTCAAACAGAAATGCATCGGTATCCGTATAATTCAACATAACATCTTTTAACTGTTTCTTCAAAATATTATAATAAAAATTATACATCAAGTGTTTTGAAAGATCTAGAATGGCTTGTCCTATATAAATCGGTTTCGTCATCTTAATTTCTTCCCTTACCAGTTCGAGTCCTATAAGGTTCTCGTCAAAAATTACGTATCGTATGAATGTCTGTCGTGATATTAACTTTCTTGCCTGTTTCCAATTGCTCGCTAGGTGAAAGGAATTGTAACGTCTGACGTTCTCAATAAATTTACCATATACGCAATTATTCATTTTCTTCCATAAATTTTGGCCGAATTTTGTTTTATCTTCAATACGTTTAGCAGCATTTAAATCAATGTACGTCTTAAGCCAAAAGGATTGTTTGTAGGATACCGCTCGATGTATACGCTTCATTTTCAAACCGAGCTCTACACACTGCTGCAAGTTTCTGTAATGTAATATATATTTTTCCTTATGATTCAACGTTGCAAGTAACTTTTTGTAATTATCACCCGGAGCTATCTCACTCTGCGGACATAATGGCAAGTCGTTATGCAACTCGTGAAGGTTCTCCGGATATTCCAGCTCTACTTCTAAAACATAACCTGTATCTGAATCATGTCTGATGCTCAAAAAATCTATAGAATTAATTTCGTTATCGTTTAACCATCTCAATTGAGCATACGGTAAAGCGTTCCCAGTCATAATGTGTGAATAAAGTCCGTTGCAATCCAAGTATGATAGGTATTTAATCGATTCCGCTTCATTGTAAGCAGATATGTATTTATTATTTGCTTTGGAATAACGTTTTGATACAGCGCAGATACCGCCTCTAATCGCAGATTCGAAAAATTCCAGCATATTTTGATCGGTAATCAGCGATATTTGCACGCGGCTCGTTCGTAACATTGCGTCATATGATAGGCCAGGAGCTGTATAGTAATGACAAGGATCTAAGCCATACATATCGATACTTAAACTTCGGAATTTTTCATAGATGTCTGTTAATAAGATCGTATCCGTCTTGAGATAAAGATCAGAGTATTCACCGAGATTTTGTATACCAAATTCTCTCCATACCGCGCATGCGTGCATGTAATCATCATTGCTTATATTATCAAAACACTCTTGAGGAGGTAATTTGGAATCATTTAATTTTTCCTTGCAATCTAAATATGTATATGGGAAAATACCTTTCCGTTGCATTAACAAACGTTGCTTAGGATCAACGTACATCTTATTTGTGTACCGAAAATCTTGAGGTTCTAGCATATCAGAAAGATCGCTCAGTTTAGAATCCAGAAAGCGGTAGCTATCAAGAAATCTGAGGAATATTGATTTACCATTAGATGTGTATCTTTTACTAAATGACAGATAATTCTCCGATGTTTGCGAAATACATGTAATGGGTTCATTGTCATACGATAACTTTTTTACTATGAAATGCGAATCATACTTTGATAGGCAATGAAAAAATATCGGGATAAAGTTTGGCGTTTTTCTATTGAGGTTGCATGATTTATGAGCAGCCCCTATATATAATCCGGTCTGATGATCGTGGTCACGCACCCTAATCGAGTCAGAATCGAAATCCTTTTTGCATACGTGACACTGGACTGCATTTCTGAAATTTAATTCATCCTCATCACTCATATGCATCTCTGTCACATCACCGTATATCCTAAGCACATCCTCGGCAATCACAGTTAATTCTCTAAGAAACTCTTCAACTGCATGCGAACCTCTAAATATTTTGAATTTTGTTAGTGTCTCGTCATAACTGCAGACCAGGTGCAACGAAACGGATATCGCCTCGTGCACGTGCATATCACGTGTCCAACTATGCATCGCATCGGGCTGACACGATGGCACTTTTATTAACATACTCTCGATATCAGCGTATATCACAAAAGGGACTTTAACGCATTTTGAGTAAGCCTGAAACTCGATAACATCATTTATTCCTTCGCGAGGCATGCTAATAATTTGACATTTCATACATCTCAGTTTATGTTTCTTCAGAATAACTTCAGTCGAAAACCATGCATTACAAGATTCACACACAAATTTTTTACTTTTATGTTTGGATATCTGCTTACTTACTAGACGCGACATATCGGTTATGAGAGAATAATGCGAATTGATCATTAGAAGATTCACATGGTTTATCTTTTGCTCCCTCGTCTGATATAAGATGATAATGGATTCTCTCTCTAACCCGTATATGTTCACCGAGATATCATGATTTTGCTTTTCGAATAATTCAATGTCATGAAGGGCGACGGGGAAGTTTATTCCTTTAAAATTGAATTCGCGATATATATCATATTTACAGTACGTGTTAGCTCTATGCCTGTTCTGGCGAGCTGGATATTTTGCTGCCAGCATACAATATGCAAAACATTTAAAGTCAGTATTCCGAATATTCACGACAGCTCTCTTTGATTTTATCCACGATGGCAGCGGCAACGCAACCTGCGTTTAACGGATCGTACTGACATGCGTATAAAGTTAGCGAATCTATCCTGTAAAGCGCTTTCGAACTGGCTTTTGTTTCAAAATTTTCTAGATGGGTGATTATAGGCTGTTTCAGTTTAATTTCATACCATTCAGATTTGTTTGTCGATTGCAATATAGCATCCATCTTACTGTTAAAATTAATCGATTCAACTGTTTCATTATCGGGTGAAGTTATTATATATTGACATGTTAAAGTACCGGCTAATTTAATTCCTGATTTGTAAGTTCTTATGGCCTTCTGGATTTCACTGGTAACAAGGGGTTTGCACAAGTTCAAGAACGTTGATGGATCTAGCTCGTGTATAGAATTTTTTATGGTACCTGTGAAGATCCTGTGCTGGAACGCTGATTCTACAGTAATGCATTCCAATGTTTTGTCGTTGCGTTTCGCCTGCTTTGCACTACTTGCTTGAATATCTTGCATGCCCGGTCTCTTGCGACTCGTTACACCTCCTGAAATTATGGATTAAACATGTCAGAAAACACGAATAATTACACTTTTAAAATAATAAACATTTGAACACTCATGGCAATGCTATATTTTTAAGCTTTAAAATGATTACTTTATTAACATTGCTGAACTTTGAATTTGATTTACATAACATGTTTTCCTTAAAAGAAATAAGTTGCATGTTATTTGCAGTGGAATTAAATGATAACTGTATCTTTTGAATAACAAAGATTTAGAACATTCAGAGTACTGCATTCCCTAATATGGATTTTTTTTTTAATTGCACCTCTGTCTTTTATTGAATTTTTTTTTTAAATTGCACCTCTGTATTTTATTGAAATTTTATCCTGACTTACGTAACATGTTTTCTGGAAAAGAAATAAGATTATACACGTAACATGTTTCCCTGAAAAAAACGTTATACATAATGCATCATCACAATATACTCATTTGTATATGGCTACTGGCTGTTTAATTAGTTAATTGAATTCCTCAACTTCCCGTCGATTGGCTGCAGATATGCATTAATGACTTTTAAAACGTTAAATTTGCTTGCATTATTACTCTTATCGATTTGCCTTTTATATAGAATGACTAATTCGTTAGGTATTCCATTCACAAATATTAACAGATTAACGCTAATTACTTTAACTTACACTGAAATATTTGACATCAAGAGATTGACACTTCATAGCAGTAGTGCAGCACGATTTTAGTTTTTTGTAAAGTCTTACCTTCACTGGTTACTCCCGACTGTTTAAAAAAGTTAATTTGTGCTTCTTGAATCCATTTTCCAGAGTTTCTTCACCGGAATACACGAAACTCCAACCACCCTGATTAACAGCATCCACTTGAGCTGCTGTCATCTTCTTAAATCTCTCGGGCAAAAAAACCTGGCATTCTTGCAGCTTAAGTACGACTCTATCACCGTATCTCGTCTTCACGATTTTGACATCGTGTATGGCTTGTGGCACGTCTCCGGGAATCTCTCGTAACTTCTTCGTCGGGAGATAGGAACCTCCTTCCGCAAGCTGATTTAAATCGTGAAGAATCGATTCTGGAATTATAAATTCACGCATATTATTCAACGCTTCGATTCATTACGTGGAAATTACTGTACATAGACATATGCATATTGCTTACCTTCATTCATGTTGATGCTGTCTGCTACGTTTCAGTTGTTGATGTGCTGTTTTATTCGCTCGGTTCACTGTTTTGTTACCTCAGCACCCCCTCCCAAAATTTCCATTCTGGCTGTAACCTGTTTGCACACATCCTTAAGTTTATGCTTCTGCTTCTTTCGCTATAAACTATTAAACTTAGAGTAGAGTTTTAACCTGTCATCTTATGTATCTAGTAACTAAAAATTAAATAATATAAGATCTATAGCTATTAACTGTAAGTATATATATACTCTTTAGAAAGTTTCCACCCCTTTTACGTTGCGCACGCACTCGTGTGGCGATTGGTCGTTTATACCCTTTATTACGATACTGCTACCTGCACCCTGATTGGCTAGCTTGGATGAAGTGGAATATGTCACACCCACTGTTCACCTTAGTGCATTCATGGTAATTACCTCATTGAACAATATTTCAAATTTGTATTGCAGCAAACTAATAATATCATAATGCCATCTATAATATGAGTATAACCTTTTATTGCATTTTTAATTATTGCAAGCTGTATTTCGAGTTTGTATTGCTACTTAATGCAACTGTATTATTCCGAAGGACCGTTTAAGTGTGACCGTTAGATAATTTATGTTTTTATTCCTTCCAGTGATATTTTGCTTCAATTCGGTAAGCCTAACGCCTCGAACGGATTAGTCTCTCGTATCAGATTTATTCAGAAGCGTGTCTCTCGTAGTTATTCACCAAATCGATGTACAGACGTTTTAAGAGGCACTGGCATTATTATAGCAGACTTTGCATAGCTTTTCAACGTTTTGGCATGTTTCTACTCAGCTGATTTATATCATTACAATTATCCTTAATACATTATTTATTACGTTTGCATAGATATCTCGTTTACTTGTCTCCTTTACGCTCGAGTGAATTTTTAGAACCCAGCCGCGTTAATTGATTCCTACCCGCACGTGTACGTAATTTTTTCACCCCAAGTAAGTTATACGGATTCTCTCTTCCGTTGGGGTGGTTTTAGCTGCAGCGATCAACATTATTTCTCAATAAATCTTTACCTACCTTTCCTAACATTTCACTGCATGCGCATTATTTTTAACAGAGGGAATGGCTCGGTTTTACCACACATTTCCATGGAGTATGATTCATCGGGCTCCCAATAACTGAATACATTAACAGATAAATAATAAATAGGTAGCTAAATAAATACAAGTTTTCAGTTCGACGTTCCTACCTGCGCTGCCTTTTGAAAACGTCGACGATGGGACAGAGACGGCATAGTCTTACAACATTTGATGTATTATTAAAAGTTTGATACTGTACAATTCGTATTTGCATTCTTAGTTACTTATATATGCTATATTCGACGCGTTAAGCCTAGCGGACTACTGTCATTATCTCTAAGTAAAATTGGTTTTAATGTTTTATTTTTGCGAATCCTATTTTAGAATCCTTTTTTAACTTCAATTCGTTAAGTCTAACGCCTCGAGCGATTACTGCATTTTATTAGATTTATTTAGAAACATTTTTCTCGTAGTTATACGCCTATTTGGTGTACAGACGTTTTAAGAAGCACTAGGATTGTTATAGCTGACTTTGCATGGCTTTTCGACGTTTTGGCATCTTTCTACTAAGCTGATTTATATCATTACAATTATTCTTATTACATTATTTATTTCATTGCATAGATATCTCGTTGGCTTGTCTCCTTTACGCTTGAGTGAATTTTTAGAATCCAGCTGCGTTAATTGATTCCTAGCGCAGGTGTGTGTAATATTTCACCCCAAGTAAGTTATATGGATTCGCTGTTCCGTTGGGGTGGCTACAGCTGTAGCAATAAACATTCATCCTCGCTAAATCTTTACTTGACTCTCTTAACATTTCACTGCATATGCATTTATATTTTGAACAGAGGGAAAGGATCGCTTTTTAGCACACATAGAGTGCCAGATTCCTCAGGAGCCCAATAACTGTAATGGATAACTCAATAAATACTTAAATAAACAAATAAATTAATTAATAATGTATACTTAGTTACGTGAATAAATACATTTTTTCCATTCGATTTGCATGCGTGCCGGGAGGGACGGAGCGGTGTGTGCGTATGTGCATGCGTGTGTGTGTGTGTGTGTGTGTGTGTGTGTGTGTGTGTGTGTGTGTGTGTGTGTGTGTGTGTGTGTGTGTGTGTGTGTGTGTGTGTGAATACTGAAATCCATTCACATTTTTTTTCAGTAATTACATTCATCAGTTAATTACATTTCACATACATACAACAAAATGACACGATTGCCATTGCAGGCTTGGGAGAGATGCGTCGTTGTTGTTGTCGTCGTCGTCGTCGTCGTCAAGCTCCTGGAGGGGGGGTGGCACACGAACGCCAGCACATCAATATATATATTTTTTTTTTAAACACAGATTTCTACTCGACTTTCAAGGCTCGGATTTCATTAACACGTGACACACGTGTTACTACACAACCAACCCTTCGATATTTTAACATGGGGATTCTAACACAACCAACACCCAACCTCTTCGATATTTGGACAGGCGGATTTCGCGTCGAGTTTTAACCATGGGGTTTCAAAAACAGCTAACGCAGGTGTTTTTGAAACCCCACAAATCAACTACTGACTAAATATATTTACATAATCATCCTCTTTTATAAATCTATAAATTTTCATACCTCCTTCAAACATAACCCAAATCTACTGTTACAACCTTCTATGGCAAACATGTTGTACTTAAAGTTTACATTAGAAACCCATGTGCAACTCCGCCACCAAACAGTGTGCTTCCAGGAAAATTTCACCGGCCACGTGTCCAAACAAAGGCTCTGTATTATCTAGCAGGATTGGAGCCCCTACATGATGGCACGTTACATATATTGAAGGAAAACAAAGATAAATTAGCCCTTGCCAGAGTAGTAATGTAGTTTCCATAAACCATTAGCTTTATTTAAAAGTCCTAATTTAAAATTCAAAATGGAAATTCCAAATGTACTTTATTAATACAATGAAAGTATAATTCAGGGCTCTAATACTTATGGCCGATTTCACCAACAGATGTTAAAATCGACGTTAACAAATGTAACGTAACAATTGTAATAGTGCTAACAATTTCTTGCATTTTACCAACCTGTTTTCTGAAAATGTTAACAAACACGTGCTAACGCCAAGAATCTTGTAAACATTACAGCTATAGAAGGCTGTGGATGAGTCGTATTATTTTCTGAACGTACTACGATGCGCTTTTGTTTTCATTTTCGTCAGCACCGCAGTCTGCACACAGCTAAAAAAAAATGGTGGATAAACAAAATCATAAACAAAAGCCATGAAACAAATTTCTCATAAATGGAGAAAGGATTGTTAATTGAATTGTTGATGAAGTATAACGATATCGTGGAAAATAGGCCGGTTGCGGTGAATGTAAAAGAGAATGATGTCACATGGGGAAAATTGGAAACAAACTTAATTCAAATGCATGTGTCATTACTATAAACGAAACGTATTGCGTAAGTTTAAAACGTGATGTGAAGAAGTACAAGTGACGAGTGACTTGCACGTTTCAAGACGGAAGGTGGACAGTGTGCTATCCACAGTGAATTATAAAACCGCAAAGTTATTAATACTTGATGTAAAGGCGAGATGGGCATATTCCTTTCGATGCATGTTCTAACTCAGTATTACGTAAGTTTAAAACGAGGAGCGAAGAAGGGCAAGTTACTTAAACGTTTCAAGATGGGAGGTGGATAATGTATTATCCACATAATTATAAAAGTGAATTATAAAATCGTAAGGTTATTAATACTTGAAGCAAAGGCGAGATCGGCATATTCCTTTCGATGCATGTTCTAACCTGTCTTGTACTTCCGCAGTAACCTTCACAGCAACATGTTTCGACAGTCTATACCTCAATAAAAAAATTTGCGGATACTTCCTCAAAATCATTTCTCCTCATAGGCCGTACTCTATTATGAATGTCATTTAGAGTGTCTTAAATATAGCAAATCGACATCAACAGTTGAGTTTATGCTCGCCATCTTGACTATTTACAATTGTTAAGGACTTAACATCAGAAATTTGGCGTGTTAGTTTAACAAAAGATTTAACATGAGTATTACGCTAGCACTTGTTGGTGAAATGCAATTTTTGTTTTAACTATTGCTAAACTCGTGTTAAGTCTTAACATCTGTTGGTGAAATCGGGCATTAGCGTAAGAGATGCAGTAGCAGTATAATTTTCTCATCATTACCAGATACAAATGTTTGATCTTTGCATTCCATCTATACTAACAACCCCAATAGGTTAATGCACTTGGAGGCTGTTTGGTGTTAGCCAAAACCCAGCACGGCCCACTTTTATTAATAGCAAACACATATGAAGATCTACCTGTGCTACAAAACTCTTTGATGTCTAAGGTATATTTTTCAGTGTATCGATATTTTGAAAAAAGCTTTTAGCTAATCCATACGCCGTAGCTCTGCAGTTCATGGAGAATTCCGTGAAACGTGCGAACTGGAGTGACACGTGCTTGTGGAAGCAGCAAATGGAAGATCCATTTATTTCGTATATTCCCATGTGAATCAAATAACGCCATTTCCGGTCCGGGAACAGGCTGACAAAGCAAATACCTCTTCGAACTAGAGTGGAATTAGGGACTTTATCCGGGATCAGTAGCTCATCGATGGGCAGCAAACCGCAAAGTGCTGTAAGAGATGAGATCCCCCAGGTAGATCACGTAATTATTATGTTCACATGAAAAAGTGTGCACAGCACTCTATGGTTTAATATCGCTGCAGTTCACATGATGGCACATGAGTATCATGCCTTAGTTTTTCTGATGAAGCGGATATTGCATGACCCGTGAAAACGACGTCATGTGCTGTTCCAGGGGTCCCCAAACTGTTTACAATAGATAGCCCAGCGTTATGCAGTGCCATAAAAGAACCAAAATAATTTTAGCATGCTCCAAAATATGAACACGTCTTAAGTTACAGAGTTTGACTAAACTATACGGTAATCAGCTCTAAAATGTATGAACAAAGAAGCCCACAGTTCTAAAAGTAAAGTTTCTGATATGACCACTGAAGTTAAAGGAGGTCATACTGTGAAATAAGAAACTAACATCTCTATTTCTTATTTATTTCATATTATTAGAATGTTCCACCTTTGTGTAACTAAACCGCACGTGGCACTCTGTAGTAATATAACAAACATTTAGACTAAAATTCTCTGAACTGCACAATTTTTAATCCGTCACATTTAATTTAGAATGATTTACTTAATTAAGTCTATAGTTTTCACAGGTATAAGATACGGCAATGAAAATCATTCATTTAATGAGTCCAGTAATGTAGGTAATTTTACAGGAGGTTTAGTAAGTACCTGTCTTAGGAATATAGACACAAATTTTGACATATGTAAATTGTTTATTTTTCAGTATATCCAGTTAGGTATATACACATTTCCTAATTTCATATTATTTCCTGCTATTAACAGTTATGTGTAGAGGATCTACTGCCATTAGTCCTGGAACCGTGGGACCAAGGTCACGGTCCTCCTTCTACCCTGATTTCATAAAAAATCCCCCCCCCCCGCTGCGCACAAAGTCAAGACGGGATTTACGCGCGTCAACCCCGCAGGGAAGACTACCGAAAACTTCGGTGGGGCCACCTGGTGATCTAGCACACCTTCCACTAGCTCTGCAGGCTAGAACCCGGTACTTACAGGGCAACCCTCTACCCCCTCCGGGCGGCCGTAGCCTGGCCGGAGGTACACAATTCCCCGTGGGTGTCGAACACACTGCCCCCTCGAGTCCAACCCAATCCGAACAACTCCCCGACGTCAGGGGCTCGGCAGTTCGGCCCGAGGTACCACGAGTACTAGGGGTCCGCAGCGCCCGCACCACGACAGCAGAAGGGGACGGAATCCCTCCCCTACGATATTCCTGATATTAACACTTCCAAAATAAGAGTTTTCAAAATACGCCTCTGTCGCAAAGAAAACCTCCTTATTTAATCCAAATTCTGCTCCCGCGAATCATTTCTTCATGTTTGGAAACAAAAAGAAATCCATGGCGAATATGGTGAACTCAACTCAACTCCATGCTGGCGGGCTGTTTGGAACAGCCTGAAGGGTGGTCAAATCGTGTACCTGCTCTGGGAAGAGCTTAACCACGTAGTGGCGGGATGTGGATGTTGCAGAATGACGTGTGTATTTTAAGTGGGGTTAGTGTAGGCAGGTAGCTTGTTGCTCCTCAGGGAATGATGAACCGGGTGCTACGGACAGCGTGCACCGCTGGTGGGTTAGTTAGTAAACTAGGAAGAAAGTATGTATAATTTTGAATATTCCAGAATAAAAATTTTGGATTAGCTGAAATTTAATTTAGGCTGGAATGGAGATCATATGGTTACCGGTAGTGAACGCAAGACATGCGGGGTAACCGGTATCGCTTTAAGCGACGCTCACGAGGAACATAATACCCAAGGGATCTGACGAGGGCGCTCTGATGTTGGGGCAAACCCTCGAAGAATTTTGTGGCCCGGCGCCTAATTTCATCCTCCACATATCGGAGGGATGAAGCCTCGTGAAGTAATCTCACGGGGAACCTTGTGCAAACAGAATAAATAATCCGAAGACATTTATTCTGTGCACGTTGGAGCAGAATTAGATGTGAGCCTGCGGCCATACCCCAGACTTCGCACGCATAGAACATGACAGGGAGGACCAGAGCCATAAAGAGGCGCAACTTTAGGGGAACAGACATCGCAGACCGAAGCACAGGGTATAGTGATGCCACGGCACTACACGACCGATGAGCTTGCTCCTGGATGTGCTCCCGAAAAGTTAGGCCCTTGTCCAGCTTGACTCCCAAGTACTTGATTGAATTCTCCCACCTGATCCCTTGCCCGAAGTAGGTAAGTTGGGGGAAATTGGCGGGAAAGCGGCGCTTGGTGAACAATATCGCTTGGCTTTTCTCCGTATTAATGGACAATCGCCAACGCGTGCACCAATCCTGGAGGAGGATTAGGTAACGTTGGATGGGGATGAAGGTTCTGCGTGGGTGTCTATTTGAATATGGTGAAACGGGGTGCGGCAGTAATTTACAACTCAATACATGCAGCCAGGAGCTAATCCTAACAGCAGCTAAAGCTGAGCTCCACATAATTCTCCTAACCTGTATGGCTCCCATAGGGAAAGGGATCCGTCCCCTTCAGCTGCCAAAGTGCGGGCGCTGCAGACCCTTAGCACTCGTGGTACCTCTGGCGTTACTAGAGGAACCTCGGGCCGAACAGCCGAGCCCCTCCTTCGGGAGTTGTTCGGATTGGGATGGACTCGAGGGTTGCAGTGTGTTCCCGAAACCCGTGGGAACACCGAAAGAATATGCCGGTGCGTTGTCGTGGGGAAATAGCACTTTCTTTTATTACCATATGTGGCAGTCTCTCTTTCATCTTTCTGTTGAATCGCGCCAATAAGTCACCGTAGTATTTCATTTTGCCCCCCCTTTTCCAAGGAATCATTCACTATGACACCCTTCGAACCCCAATAGTTTATTTCTAGCATTTTTCCCACAGATGGCACCGCCCTTGCTTTCTTCTGAGCACCTGGCTTCAGTTTATATAGAGCATCAAAATTATACGCCAGTTTACCCAACCTTGTCAGATCATTGAGAGATTATGAACCCGATAGACGTCGCTCTAGCTTACATCGGGTACCGCTCAGGGCTTGCGGGCACCCAAGATAACCCAGGAGCTAATCCTAACAGCAGCTAAAGCTGAGCTCCACATAATTCTCCTAACCTGTTTGGCTCCCGTAGGGGAGGGGATCCGTACCCTTCAGCTGCCAAAGTGCGGGCGCTGCGGACCCTTAGCACTCGTGGTACCTCTGACGTTACTAGAGGAACCTCGGGCCGAACAGCCGAGCCCCTCCTTTGGGAGTTGTTCGGATTGGGATGGACTCGAGGGGGCAGTGTGTTCCCGAAACCCGTGGGAATCGGGTACGTCTTCGGACGGGGTTGAGGGAAGCCATTAAGTCTCCCGGGTACTAGCCTGCAAAGCTAGTAGAAGGTGTGCTAGATCACCAGGCGGCCCCACCGAGGTTTTCCGGTAGTCTTCACCTTGAGTGTGACGCGCGTAAGTGGCGTATCCACTTCCATCCCGTCTTGAGTCCATAGGACCAGATGGGGGGCTTGTTAGTCTCTAGGTCTTGCCCTATGGAAAGCACCTCGGAGGACGCCGAGCGCCCTTTGGGACAGCTCGGATACTCCCTGGTTGAAGAAGGCCCAGGTCTTGTTCCTACGGGTTCAAGGCCAATGGGAGTAGAGCCTCTGGACTCAAACCTGTTTGGCACCAAAATTTTACCAACACCAGGGTGCTAGGCATTGCATCATGTCCCTTCAATCCCAAGGTACAATCAGTGTAACCTTACACAATAATACCAACCTAAAAATCCACATATCACCCTACAAATCCAAAATATACCTTACCTGCGGTAAAACCCTTAACGGGTGGGCACGCAGCAAAAACCTTCCGGCTAAATACAGGCAGCCAGCACGACGAGCGAGAGCGAGCGAGTGGTTCTTCTTCATTCGACTTCCATGGTGAAAGGACGTGTGAGTAAGTCCACAAATAGACGCTCGTGTGCAAAGGCAATTTTTGTGTGTAAGAATATATGTATCAGTATATTTTACTTGGTGCAACAGAGAAGTGATTATTGGTGAACAGTTAAAAGGATTGCACCAGAGAATATTGTCATCGATTGATTTATGTTAAAAAGTTTCATTCTTAATAAATCTCAAAGTTTGGAGATTCGTTGGGGAAATTATAAATAATATTTTATTTAAAACAACATTATCCTTCCATATCGGCGACCACCCCTGAAAAGAAGAGTCCATGCAGGTACCAGAGCAGCCGAGGAATGACTAGATCGAACTCCGAAAACTTCGAAGAAGTCCATCATCTCCCAACTTCTTTCTACACCCCACATTTGAACATTTTGTTCCAATAATAACTAAACACTAGTAACACAACTTCACTATTTACTTATTTTATTTAAATCCTGGGACCGGTTTCAAAGCGAAACATCTGCTTCATCCTCAGCCACTCAACTTGACACTCACCCACTAACTGACTGACTGACTGACCTTGACCACCACTGGAGTTTGAAGAATAGCTCCTTATCTAACTGCCATCTACCGGGGACAACACAAACTTATTGATGACATCTATTGGAGGGATATAAAAATTCATTACGCGATCTTTATTTTTCAAAATAAATATCTTCTCCCAAACCATTAAATCTATCGGTTCTTTCATTTGTTTCAATAATCTAACTTCTGGATTTACTTCATGATTATATGACCAAAAATGATCAGCCACTGCTGATTTCTCTGTCTGTCTATATTTAATATTTCTAAAATGTTCCTTCGCTTTGGTTTCTAAATTACGCTTGGTTCTACCAATATAGATCTTGTCGCATTCTAAACAGTTAACTTGATAAATACCAGATTTTTTGTTGTCTGAAATTTTGTCTTTTTTAGAAAACTGTAGCAAATTCTTTATACTGTAATTATTATGAGGTACTAGTATTATACCCACTTCTTTGAACATTTCTGGAACTTTTTATTTGCCCATGGATGATAAGTAATTTTTTTGAAAAATATATATATATATATATATATATATATATATATATATATATATATATATATATATATATATATATATATATATATATATATATATATTACTTTTTAAGAGTGGAAACATCATTAACATTTTTTGATATTTAAATTTTTCTACTCTTCTGATTACAAAATCTTTATTAAAGCCGTTAATTAAAGCAGTGTTTATAATATATTTATATTCCGTATTAAATTCTTCTTCGTTTAGAGGTATGTTTATCAATCTGTAAATCAAACTATTAAAAACAGCAAATTTGTGTGACCTAGCGTTAAAAATTCTATTTTTGATATAATTATCCGTGTGAGTTGACTTTCTATAGATGCCAAAATTTAATTTATTGTTATTTTTTATTATCGTTAGATCTAGAAAGGGGATGTAACCACTGTTTTCAATTTCTGTTGTGAACTTGATAGCTTTATCCTGTGAATTTAGAATTTTTAAAGCATCATCTATATATCTCTCAGGAACTATGGCAAAAATGTTATCTACGTATCTATACCATATTTTAAAATTTGAAGGAAAAGGTTTAGTGCCTTCTATTTAAAAAAAACTCATAAATAGATCAGCAAGAAAGGGTGAAAGGGGACTACCCATAGCTACTCCTGAAATTTGTTGAAAAACATTTCCATTGAAAGTAAAGAAATTTTAATCTAAACACAGATTAGTGGTAGTGGTCAAGGTCAGTCAATCAGTTAGTGGGTGAGTGCCAAGCTGAGTGGCTGAGGATGAAGCAGATGTTTTGCTTTGAAACTGGTCCCAGGATTTAAATAAGATAAGTAAATAGTGAAGTTGTGTTACTAGTGTTTAGTTATTATTAATAACTTAGATTACTTCACTGTCAGCAGCTTCAGTTTTTTACATAAATTTTGTTCCAATTTCCACATTGAGAACTAGGAATAAACGATTGAAAAATGATTTAACAATACATCTATTTAGGCACGAAAGGAATATAGGTGCTGAAACGATATTCAGATCTAAAATCACTGCCATCTGTTGGTTATACTAAACTAAGAGTAAAAAGCTCACTCATATATTTTAAAGAAACCTTTTCATTTAGTTGTTCACTAGTATATTCATAAATGTACTCACACCTAGGGAATGCGTAGGAGCTACTTTAATTTAAAAATGTGTTTTTGCCTCTATTTATTTTTTTGGTAAAGTCATTTAGTAACTGAAAGCGCACACTTCCACAGTGCTTTACTAATGGACATTGTCATTTATAATTAAGGAGAGCGGTGTTTGTTTTGTGTAATGTTGCCGTTTTTATTAGCTCTTGTCAAGCAAAGAGACAAATGCAACACAGATTGACCTTTCCTGGACTGCTACACAACCGGGTTCATTTATTATATATATGGCGCAACATAACCCGAGCTGAGAACGCTAATTGTATACAAATATATAAATAGCTTCTAAATACGGCGAAATGTGCTAGTATACAGTTAGAGCATTATTTTAATTGTATTGCAGAGCTTCCCTATTTTGCCACTATTTGCTGATGGCCTTTCTTTCTAGTGCTATTGAACGTGAGTTTTAACGTACGGATTACTTAAAGTATTGTCTCTTTCAAATGGGAAGGTGTTTTTTCTTGAGCGCTACTAGGTGAGCAACCAATCGGAGTCCTGCGGTGTTGTCGTATTGCATTCCCGCTAAGTAGCGTGTGACGAGCGCCAACCTAATCAGTGTATGAAATACTATTCGCGCTAACACAAAAATTCAGATTTTGCCGAAACTGAACCATGTGGAAGATAGAGTAATGTATCTAACATAACATGAAAACCCCATACTTTTAACTCAAATAGTTCTTCTAATACAAATAAATAAACTTCTATTACCTGTATTATAACAATAAATCGTGACGTAAACACTGTATGAATGTAATTATTGGTTGGATTGTGTGCGTGTACGTATATTTGTAATTACTCAGAACTTAAACGTAAATGTTTGACATGACGTGATAAAAGAATTACTTTGAATAATCCAGTTTGAGCGAGAGGAAACAATAAATTTCCTGCTGCCCTGGCAGAACGTGTCTGGTCACATATCATTGTTTATGAATGGTTGGTAACCTCTATTTACTCCAGAGAGTTCAAAGTGGTTGGTATCTATGTATGCAAATATACTTTTAATTACTCAGAACCGAAATTTAAACTACTGACATGACAGATGAAAGAATTACTGTGAATAAGTCAAGGTGTTAAATTTGAGAAAGAGCAAAGACTTCATTTCCCGTTAGCCTGTGGAATTCTGTATGCTTATGTTTATGAATGAATGCTGGATAGGAAGTGTTTATTTACCCTGGAGAGTTCAGATCAATATCGTTCAGTTGTTCTTTACACAACAGTAGAGTAAGAGAAAAATAGTACAATGGCTTCTTGCGGTGAGTTTAGTGGCGAATCAAAAAGGTAGATATTGCGAAGTCAGGCTTGAAGTATTATTTTTATAGTGTAGACGTTCTTCAAAAAATTTTCGCAAACAGAAACTAAAAATCAGTTATTGCAAAGAGTACTTCCGTTTAAAAACACGGAAAAGCGTATCAGATGGATCAACTTACAATTGAAACGAGTTACGAGGTAATATACGCCTCCCACCTTACCACTGCCAATATAATCCAGTTGAGTTCGTGTGGGCTCAAATAAAAATGGGGATTGCAAAGAGAAATAATACTTTTAAACTAACGGACGTTAAACGACTTGTTCACGTAGAAATTGACAAGGTAACACAACAGTACTGGGAAACTGCGTGAGGCATGCAGAAAACCTTCAAGAAGACGATTTTAAGAAATAAATGGCGCGTGACATGATTTTGGAAGCTGTAATCATAAATTTGCCACACTCAGACGATGAATTCCGTGTCAATGACGAATTGTCTCTTAACGGAAGTGACTTTGACAGCCATATGGATGAGACACTAGCAGTTCCACTGGATTACAAAAACAGTTAATTCATAAACTATAGTTATAGTATTTAAAATATACACAATTTGCGAAAATGCTTTTTCCGATGTTTATTTTGGCAACTGCACCATTGTAAACGTTTGCAAAATATAATTTGCTTACCCTTACGTCTGCGCCAAGCAGAGCTGCATATTGTATGAGTGTGCGAGAGAGAGGGAAATATAAAAGGAGTGCGATAACAAGCTGGCAACGCTGAGAGTGATACGGCATCTGATTAGCTGGACTTCAGAACCCTTCCCATTTGAAACACATAATAGATTGGCCTTCGTAAAGTTTCTATAATAAAATATGGCTTTCCTGTGCTATCTTTTTATCTTGTTTACCACTTACGTATAGTACTAATGTGCTAATTCTGCCGGATTGATTGCCAGTAAATGGGATGCAGGCTGTAGCGGTAGGCTTATCTGATGCTTCTCGCCAAATACAACATCAGGACCATCCACAAGCCACCTCCGAAGATTAAGCATCTGTTGAGACCAATGAAAGACAAACTGGACTTCCAAGTTCTGGGAGTGTACCGCATTCCCTGTGAATGTGGGACACCGTATATAGGACAAACCGGAAGGACCATTGCTACTAGAATAATCGAACATGAACGGAGCATTCGTTTAATGCAACCTGAGAAGTCTGGGCTGGCAGAGCATTGTTTCGATAAAGACCATAGAGCCAATTTTCGGGAAACGATCATCTTGGCAAAATGCAACAGTTGCTGGGAGCGGAGCATCAAAGAGGCTTTGGCGATTTCCTCTGAAAGGAGCACGCTTAATCGTGATGCTGAATTTCAGTTAAGCTCCTCTTGGAAACCGGCCTTAAAGACGAAAATCCGTCGATTTAAGAACCAAAGACCAATGCAGCTTGATAATCAAGTTAAGTAGTTACGTTTCTTTGACACAATTTTCTATACTCACGCCATCTCCTAACCTGGCTTTTAATTTGCTGAAATCAGTCTTTTGTTCAGTAATGCGAATTTTGATAGTGTTTTGTCTTTGTTTATAGTTATGTTATATCCAGTATTTTATTTGTGGTTATAACATTTTATAAATATCCTGATGATGGGAGAGATGTACACTCCCGAAACGTTGATATCTAATTATCTTTTCACCTGGCTGGCTGCCCGAGAAGAAAGCGAGCGTATTCGTCGTCAGGAAAGCTTCAGGTCTTATTATACCTTGCTTGTTTTTATCGTGGCAATGTAAAGAGCTTGGAATTGTAAAATCATCACTTCGTCACAAGCTATTTAAAAATCTGACTACCACTTTTCTGTGTGGTACAACGAAATTTGTAAATGTAAATTGAAAGTTTAGCTACATTAACATGATACACGCGCAGTAATAATGTTGAATAAGAATAGTTCGTAGAAGAAATATGAGTTTCTGGGATCTCCTATCATTTACATTTTATTTTTACAAAATTCTTCCGATTGAAGTTAAATTTCATTGGCTATTCCCAGAAAATTCAAAATACCATTTCGTTATTCATAAAAATCTCTTAGGTGCATTGAATTTTAATTTTTAGTTATTTTTGGGAAAAAATTCCGTTTAAAACATGGTTTTGATTTGGAGAATTTGATTTTGTAATTCCCCTTGTCTTACCAATGTAACTTTTGAACATAAATGCAAAATTTATTTGAAAACTTTTAATATATATCTGACCTTAAGTTTTAAGTCAAGGGAGATCAAGTTATGTTTTTTTTTTTTCAGTGCAATAAGCATATCAAGTTTTTGGATGGAATGTAATATATTTTCCACCTTCGAATACTGTAGAGAAAGCAAAAGCTGTAAGAATTTTAAATTCAGACCAACTAGAAAAAATGAATCATAAAAGCTTTTCTTGTTATAAATTGCATTCGTTAACAAAATTTACGAGGGCTGTTCAATCAAGAATGATTAAAGTTTTTTACGGTCATAATTTTCCACAGTAAAATTCAGTCTTATTATATTATGTTAGCTTAATATGAAACAAACACGCCGTAGTAGTTTCATTGTTGGTATTCCTGGTTCCCGCCTGTGAGGACAAGGTAGGTTCAGATATATTTAGTATCACCTACCACTGCTATGTCGGTAACATGCAGTTAAAGTTGATGTTAGAGGAAGATCCGGAGTTTCTTTCAACCGTAATCACTGCTGGTGAAACTTGGCTACATCATTTTGATCCTTAGAGCAAACAGCAAAGCTCAGTGTGAAAATCTCCTTCATCACCAACCCCCAAATAAGCAAAAGTGGTTGCTTCTGCTGGGAAAGTTATGGTCATCTCATTCTTTGATATTCATGGAATGGTTTATGAGCATGTTGTACCTGCACACACATCAGTAACTGGACAAAACTACAGGGATGTCCTGAAAACATTGCAAGTCCATATCAGGCGCAAAAGACCACATTTCTATGAAGTAGGCTGGATGCTGCAACACGATAATGCGCGGCCGCATATTGCCAATGTTGTTGCTGAATGCCCTGTAAAAATCAATGTGAAGTGCATCCCTCACCCTCCCTATAGTCCGGATTTTGCCTCATGTGACTTTTTTCTATTCCCTAACTTGAAGAAACGCCTTCGTAGGAGGCATTATCCATCATCAGAGGTAGTGGTGAAGGCTGCCGAGGCGATTTTGAAGTATCTCTCTAAAAATTGTTTCCAGCATATCTTTGAAGACTGGCAGAAACACTAGGACAAGTCCCTTGCATTCAGGGGAGACTATTTTGAGAAGGACCATACAAATTATGAGGATGATTAAAATTGTGATCATTCTTTATTGAACAGCCTTTGTATATTTTTATGTAGTAGGTTTTTATCTCGTGATTGGCTAGTTAAACAAAAGCCATTAAGAACGAAAAAGACTAAGTAATTGTCACTCAGAGCAAATGTGTATTGAAAGGGCAACAATCTTTGAAATGTTACATATACTATTCTATCATGACCATAGACCAAACGAGTACGCATTTGATAAGACTGTGTAATGAATGGAAGCACTATGAATATGAAATGTTGCTTATGCCCCCTTAGTGAGCAAGTCTTGCATCTCTCAAAGCAGCATGCAATCCAGTTGGAAATATTACTCTTCAGTACAATGCATGCACTCATACAGCCTTATTCTCCTGGGTAATTGCATTGAAAGCTATACATCTTACATTTCACAATGTTGATATACATTTTAAAGAGCTGCAGCCCAGAAAGAGAACGATCTCAATGTAGGCCAAAAATGTATTGTCCGGTTTATATGTTGGCCTTGCTAGATTCTACGGTTTTGTTATGATTTGTGAAGAAAATACACCCACAGCCATAGTCTGTGTGTGACAGAATTCAACTGAAAATCTTTCAGGAGTTACAAAGGGTTTTTAGGCAAGCATTTTGATATATGACAAATCCAAATCGATAACGAGCTAATGTTTCACTTACAATTAGGGCTAGGAAATCGGGAAAAATTTTGTTTTTCCTTTTTAGCTATTTTTATTTCAAAATAATTTTTTAAAACGTTTATTTGTCCTTTATGCCTTCTTAGCTATTTCTTTTATTAAAGGTTGTTGTTTTCTCTTCGCTAAACAGTTTTTTTTTAATTTATTTATTTAGTTTTCTTTCTTTTTTTCTTTTACTTTTCTTTAAACTTTAAATTCTTTTGACTATCTTTTTACTGATCAACATGTATGCAGTGGAGGTATGGGGCACATCAGAGATAGGAACACAATTAGATCCGATGTATGGATTGCTTTGCAAAGAACTACTAGGGCTGCCAAAATCGGCATTACTAGAGTTGGGTAATACAAAAAGGAGGGAAATAATAATAGAGAGAATATAGAAATTCTGGTATAAGTGTATTAAAGGGCAGAAAGGAGAATTATTTAATCTGTGCATGAAGCAACAGAAAAACATTAAAAATACAAATAGTTGTTGGTCGGAATTGGCAAGAATGTTATTAAAGACAGACATGGGAGATCTATGGAGAGCAGAGGAGACAAATTATAACGGTTTTTGGAAGGAAGTGAGAACTAGACTACAAGACATAGATATAGGCAAGAGATATGGGAATGTATAGAAGAAAAGAAATCTTTGAAATTTTATAGGCAATTAAAGACAGAATGGGGTAGGGAAACATATATAGATCAATGTGGCAAAACTGCAAGAGAAGGCATAGCATGATTAGCAATTAGAAATTAAGTGATGCAAAAGTTAAGGAAGTCATTTTTGTCGGACCCCAAATAAGATAACTTGTAAAGGATCCTGCATTTGACCAAATTTTGAAAGGGAATGAAAAGGAAGCTTGGGAAGCTTTCATTGATTTTTAGGCAACAAAAGAGACGATAACTACAAGCATTTGGTGACAGTGCTCCTGCAAAAATACCGTAACCTTGGATGCAACATGTCCCTTAAGATCCATTTTCTCCACTCCCACCTAGACTTTTTCCCTCCTAGTTGTGGAGCTGTTAGTGATGAACATGGGGAGAGATTCCATCAGGACATTTTTGTTATGGAACAAAGATATCAGGGCCGTTGGAATGAAGTAATGCTTGCGGATTATTTTTGGTCTTTGTATAGGGATTCTGCGGAACTCCATCACAAGAGGCAAGCTAAAAGACGACGAAGTCAATATACCACCAGATGATTCTCTTCAGACACGACTATCTGCGAAGTATTTTTCCAGCAATTTAGAACTCTTAGCATGTAATTACAGGTTTAAAAAAATCAAATGCATTTTCATTGTCGTTAGCATGTATGTAATTAAATTGTATTCTTTTCTTTCAATCGTTAACATGTAATCCTTCCACCTTAGAGCTAATAAAAAATTTTCATTGTGAGATTTGTTTTTCTCAACCCAAAATTAGTAGGAATTGCCTCATGAAGTGCTCGAAACATTTTTTTTTGCCCAGTATTATTAGAAACGGTAACCGCGAAAATTTACTCTCAACGTGTAACGTTATAAATTATTCACGGACTTATGAGTGCTCCTCTCGCCGTAAGTACTAATTAATCGAAGCTCCTCAACTCACTGAGCATGAAGCTAAATGTGAATAACGATGCCCTATTGTTTTATAATCAGCTCAGAAAACAAGAACATTAACATATACAGAAATAAAAACATAAAAACAGAAATAATTTTAAAGGAAATAGTAATACACTATGCAAATATATGGAGGAAGGCAGTCTCTGGTGTATTATTTACAAAATTCTTACTTCTTTTATTTAAATATCACTGTTTTGTTTTACAGAAGCGAAAACAAGCAGGTTAAGCCTTCGCCTCAGGATAATCTCCAATTAATTTATGTCAGCATATGATTAACGTCACGATATTGACAAACTGTATAACATGAAGATAGTTTAATAGCTACCAAAAACTTAATTAATTTATTTAACTGTCACAACTACAAGAGCAGCAGCACATTATAAATGCTAAGTATATGCACACGACCACCAGCTTGAAGTTCTACATTGTGTATCGATAATAGGCCATCGTTTCAGCTAATCTTATTGCTTAACGTAGGTGTTCAGCTTATAATAACAATATGTGACATTCACTTGGCTTTCTGAAGCCACTGTCGCAATGTAATTCTGTATTCTACTCCTACACAATAGTTACTTATGGTTCTTGCGAAGTAGGCTGATGTTTATTAGCGAATGAAGAAAATTAGCGTCCGAGGACCGGACCGGAACGAGGTGCTGGCTGTATGAAGCCAGAAGGTTTTTCCTGCATGCTTTCGGCGAAGGTACGGGGAGCAATCGCTTCCCTGTACCCAATGCTGGGGTCGACCTCGATGCCAGTTGGCATGAAGTTATATCTCTTCCGAGCGCTGGTAATCCCGGTGATGCTATATGCCTGCGAGATCTGGGGCATGGCAGCAGACAGCCGGATAGCATGGCTTCAACGTGCACAGAATAGAGGACTACGGTCTATAGATTTATGCACCTTCGGGTTGAAGGACAGGATGCAGTACTTTACACTCTGGTGTTTTTATTCTGAAGTTTGTTATTTGTTGGGAAAAATTTAGATGCCAAACAGCTTAGGAAAATTATGTGGAGCTCAGCTTTAGCTGTTGATAGGATCAGTTCCTGGGTTATCTCGGGTGCCCGCAAGCCATGCGGGGTACCCGGTGTAGTCTAGAACGGCGTCTAGTGGGGTCATAATCTCCCAACGATCTAACAAGGGCGCTTCTATGTGTTGGTAAGTTGGCGCATAATTTAGATGCCCGGCGCCTAATTTCATCCTCCACGTATGGAAGACCCGAGGCTTCGTGAAGCATCCTGGTAGGAAAATAACGTCCCACAGAATAGATAGACCGTAGCCCTCTATTCTGTGCACGTTGAAGCCATGCTAGCCAGCTATCTGCGGCCATGTCAACGTCCGAGGAGTTGGCACCGAGTGCTTAAACTTCAAGAACACGATAGACATAACTCGATAGACCCATACGTAACTTTATCCATTACCTAAGAATAACTCGACTTCAGTAATGAGTTATAAAAATATTGTCGCGAGCATTGTTGCAGCCAGCCCACAAAGGGACATATAGTGCAGCGCGGAGATAAGGGACAGATAAGCAAAGCGGAGAGAAAACCTTGCCAAAACAGATAAAGAGACAGCTGACTGTAAGTTTCGATTTCTTGTTTGTTATAGAACATTCCAGAAAAGTCTAGAAATCCAATGGACGTATAAAAGGAAGTCACGGTTAGTTGAGTGGACAGTCATTATGAGAGTCGAAGTGGTAATTGGAATCTAGCAGCTGTGTTTTGAAGGTGAACTCTTTGTTTGTGAGTGTGGCAGACCAACTTGAAGGCTGTATTTATGCAAGTCATGTAATTCTGCTACTTTTAATTTCACGAACCCACAAAGTCACAATATGAAAAACTAGCTTACTCGGCTAACTCCCGTCCGCCAATAAAAGTTGTCTGAACTTATATATATATATATATATATATATATATATATATATATATATATATATATATATATATATATGGCTCCGCCTTGGCTGACGGGTTAGACCACTTGGCTATCACAAAGTAGGCTCGGGTTCGTTACCAAGTGACCGCAAAGTGAAATTTGTAGTTTACAACATGGCACTGGGACGGGTTTTCTCCGGGTACTCCGGTTTCCCCCGTCAGCATTCCACCAATTGCTCCAGCATCATCTTTCCTGTCATTCATCTCGCCCTCCCCTTCACACCAGAATTAGGCTGATCAACTATCCTGGTTCTCTATTGGATCCAAAACTTCGGTTCCTCAGGTCCGATCTTTAAAGAGATAGACGAACGAGAATACCCTAACACCACGATAGTGGTACAACTAGGCGAGTCAAATAAGAACTTACCTATATAAATAAAGAAAATCGGAATAATTAGCTCCTATTTTTTTCCTTAAATAAGTAAGTTATGTGAAAACATTGAATTTGGCGCAATTCCTCATACCTTCTTCTGCAATCCCCTGCAGTAGTAACTTCCTAAATCAACAGATGGCAGCACTGCATCCTCTTGCAAAATGGCTGACATCGACATTCGTATTAGACAGCGTTCTATGATTGAATTTTTGACTGCAGAAGCTGAAACGCCAATTCTCATTAACGAAAGGCTAAAAAAAAAATGTATATAGTGATGCAACGGTGGATGTTAGCACTGTTAGACGATGGGTTCGTCGCTGTAACGAAGCTGAAGGGCAAACACCATTGGCAGATGAAAAGCGAAGCGGCAGTCACTCCATGCAACATTCAGCGAGTCGACGACATCATTCGTGGTGATCGCCGGTAACAACAGGTGAATTGTGTTGCATTACCTCCCTCAGTAAAGGCAGTGTGATAACGATTATTCAACAACTGGGTTACTCAAACGTTTGTTCACGTTGGGTACCAAGAATGTACCGCGCTCATACACACGTATACATGGGCTTTCTCTAAAACATAGCCCGCCTTGGTAGCGTGGTGGTAGAATGTCTGCCTCACGTTCAATAGGTCCCGAGTTCGAATCTCGGTCAAAATGTGTTACCTGGATAAGGTCTTTTCCGGAGTTTTCCCTTATCCTCAAAGGCGAATGCCAGGTAACCCTAAGCTCTATTGGCCCTGGACTCATTTGAGCATCTTTCCACCCATTCCATTCATCGTCCGATATGACAACGTTGGAGGACGTAAATTTAAAAAAAAAAAAAAATACTTACTCTAAAATGTTTATTTTAATCTCAGGTGGCACCAAAACAAATCCTTCAGTGAAATCTGGATATAGAAATTCCGGTCATCTACCTACCACCTACGTTGTAGAGAAAGTAAAAATGTTGTAAATGGAGTGCTTGCATGTGTAAGGTGATTATTCTGCATGCACAGTGTCACCTTCTGCTTCATTCAGTATCCTTTATGAAAGCGTTAAAAAATGATGGCAGTTCCGTTTTCCATTTTAGTGGCGTGAAAAGAAATAATAAATAATTTAAGAGAAAACGCCAACACCTTCACCAGATGGGATGTTTCTCTAATATAACGAGAAAGACGCATTATTAAAGAGTACGATGTTTGTTAGATAGTTATTTCCTCGTTACAGCACTAAATACATAACTTGCTATGTGCGATGCTCACTTTGATAATTTTGTTACTGCCTTATACTATTCTTACTTATCTAGTTTATTGGTTTTGTATATTACATCACAGTTTATCTCTACCTTGGTACTTCTTATCAATGTCTCTCTGAGTATCCGTAAGTAGTTTACATGAAATGTTTCTACATTTTTTTTATAAAACCTTTAAAAGTTAACTTCTCCTTATTCTCTTTATGTCGCCAATTCTGTTTAATCCATAATTTTGTTTGACTGTAATGTAGTAAACAATAGAAATCTGTGCTTTCCCTTACACATTTGACATGTTACAGACGTGTCCAAATTATTAGACTCACTGGTGAACTTTTTAACATATACCGTTTGTTTTCTATCTATTTAACAGAAATAATATTACAAAATATCTTTTTTTCAACTCTTAGTATTTTTATGCATACTTTTAGCCTTTATTACCATTTTGATGCGTTTAGGCATGCTCTCTACCAGGGTGGAGCACTTTTCCTTTATTTCTTCATCTCTGTGCCAAATGCTTATCACGCCCCCAATAAGCTGAACTTTTGTTGTTATTTTCAATTTTTTCAGTCTCTGTTTAACAATACCCCACAGATTCTCTATTGGATTTAAATCAGGGCTATTCCCCGGCCATGGTAGTACTTTAACATTGTTTTCTTTGAGGAAATGGGTTACAGATTTTGCTCTAATGCAGGGAGCACTGTCATGCATGAACACAAAATCACCATTTGGAAACCATTCTTTACTTTACGGAAATAGTCTTGTTTCTAATACACTTTTATACTATTTCTGCTTCGTAGATCCCACAACTATGTATAATCTTCCAGGTCCATGGACAGACATACAGCTCCAGACCATTTTTTATGTTCGGTGCTTTACTCTTTGATTGACACACTGAAGGGAAAATGCTTCTTTATCTGTCCTTCTAATATATTGGCTGCTCTCTTCACATACTTCAAACATGGATTCATCTGAGAAAATTACCTGAAACAATTAAAACCTCTATTAATATTAAATAGTCTTAAAATTGCTCAAAACCAGCAATGGGAGTAACAAAGTTTAGGCTGTTTATTTCATTTCCATAAAATGTACATGTACATATTTTAATTTTATGCTATATACAATCTTCATACTATTTACCTTTCTCTAAAATTCCACTGGATGTTTCTGCATCTCTTTGGCCCATTCTAAACCTTTTTGCCATTGCAGGTGTCAGTTTAGCCTTTTTACGAGGCCGGCGTGCTGGTAAACCAGCTTCACATAATCTTCTGCGAACTACTGAGGCTGATATTTCTGTACCGTACTGCTTTAGTTGATTACTGAGGTCAATGCTGGTTGCTCTTCTATTTTGTTTTGCCACCTGCACAAGTTTTCTTTGCATCCTTGGTGATAGCTTTCTTTTCCTCCCGCATTTTCCATCCCTTTGTGAGGTCAACGTCTCGCCGAATGTTAAAGCTTGATTAATGCGACTATCAGATTTTTGTGAAATACACAATTTCGTAGCTATTTCTCGTTGTGAATAAACAGTTTCCTTCAAAAGACTCTCAGTTACAGCTACTTTCCTTGGGGATAAGTCAGCATTTTACCGATAACCTCACTTTTGAATCAATGTGAATGCTAAGGATAAGATACACGATGTTACCTGGCTTCAGATCAATTAATAATAAATACTTAGGATATATTAGCCATAAAACACAATAAAGGCAAATATTAACAGTCTTCAGTTACTACATTCACCAAATGAAAGCAAATCACCAAACAGTTGGATAAACAGACATAAAGAAAATGGCTGCTCTTAATTCAGAGCTGCCACCATATTACTATAAATATAAGAAAAATCCCCCAGCTATTATTATAGCAAGGAAAGGAATTACGGCAAATTGAAATAGGTTACGGCGGTAAACAACTATTATTTTGAATGTTAAACCGAAGCAAAGTAAAAAAAACATGAATGAGTCTAATAATTTTCACACGTCTGTACCAACTCCTTGTGTGCTTTAACTCTGCACTGTAAGAAATCTTGGTCCACTTTACATTTCTACCAGATACTTGACCATTCTTTAATGTCATTCTCTTCCCATTTATTGTTGCAATTCTATATACTCTATTTCATAATTGTCGTGATAATGGTGTAATTTGGCTCAGTGAGTGCCTACTAAGTAGTAGCATTTGACGATGCTGTCAGTGAACCTAAAGCCTGTGTGTGACGATTCTATTAATGCTATCGACATATTTCCAGGAATCATTTACAACCTATATAACATATTGACTTCTACGGACCCTGTGTAAATTCTTTATAATTGGGTGATTCTTCTTTATCTTAGACATTTCTTATAGCATTAGCAGTTGTTTTCTCTGTTACTACTGTAAATTTTCTCAGTAATTCTAATTTCCATTAGAATTTTATCTTGTCCCTAACAATACCATTTCATATCATTTCAATTTTTCTTGATTCAACTTCCATTTCTCATCCTTTATAAAGCTGTACCATTTTAAAGGCCACTTTTGTTAGAATATAAAATTAAGGCTCCAATTTCTATATACAATTTACATTTATTTTATTTAAAGCAGTCATTAACATAAATTTATATTGTGGCATGAAATATAAGTCAAGCCATATCAACGATTTAACTTGTAATTATATCTGTTTCTCTTGAATATTAAATTCTTTGAAGTTCGTGCTTGTCTTAACTCACATAATTCGCAACGGAGTTTCCCAGGAGTTTCTTTTGGAACTTTATCTTGTCGTCCTGACTTTCACATAAGCCATCGTGAACAGTGATGAAACTTGTCATTTAAATGTGTTCATCTTATTCTGGTCCAGCTTAATGGACAAGATATGAAGTCAGTGTCAGTGTCTTCACATGTTTATGAATCCGTACGCAAGCTGGCAGCAACTGCTAATAAATAGCTGAAGTTAGAGGAAAAAGTTCAAAAGGATTCGAATCTTGAAGTTTTTTTGTAATAGTTTGAGGTTTTTTTGAAGAATTAGTTTTCTTTAATTCTAAGAGACAATAAGAGAAATTAAGATAATTTAATAATAAATAAGAATGTTCAAAGAATACTTTCCGATTCTGAATACTTTAAACGAATGATTCAATGTTTCCAACATTTTATTTGTATGCATGTCCTTACTGGCTTGAGCTCGGTTGTTTTGATCGACAGAGGGCGCCATAAGTACGAGTAGCGCTATACGACTTCGTTACGCCGTGCGAGCTAGGCAACTTCTTCTACACAAGTCTATTCCAGTTTTGCAACCTTTGAGGAGGTGAAACTCGCGTCAAAATAGCGTTGCGATTTAGAGCAAGATTGGAGTACAGCAAGAATAATTTAAAACAAATACCCAATATTATATGTGCAGTATATATATATATATATGATGTCTGTTGGATATTTGGAAAGTAAATGAATGTCACATTAGAGGTATGTACACTCGCTTTAGGTCTGGGTTTGCCCTTATATTTAGTATTTATTTCTCATCTTTCTTCTACTTACAATTTTATTGATACAATGACATTTGTAACATTTCTTTCACACAAAAAACAAAATGACCTATTCACATCTAACATACCCTTCCTACCTGCTTGCCCCAAGTCTCGTCTCAATACACATAACCCCTGGTTTTCCGTGCATTGATGATCCTCCTCTCCCTTGTATCCCTCATTCTAGTTTTCCAGCCCTTAATTGTTAGTTATTCTTCATCAATCTTAACCATTTCTCTCCAACTTTCCCCAGATATTCACCTATATTTCTTACATTCTTTTCTCCTTTTACCAATAACATTTTCTTTATTATTAATACCTCCCCTCGTCCCTAAAACTGTTCCACTTTTGTTGCCAAATTTGTTCTCTCCATATCTTTGTTTGTTTGTAATAAAGTATACTATGACAATCTGTATCCTCTTCTCCACACATTGGGCATTTCCCTGTATCCTTTTCATACCTAATACCTTTCAAATGTCTAACTCCTGTCCTCGTCCAGGCTAATCCTTCTCGCCCTGACTTATTACACACATCTATGTACTTCTCCCTCCCCCACACTGTCTTTATTTCCCTATATGTCCTCAATGATCTTTTCTCCCTTACACTGGTAAATATAACTTGGCTATCTAAATCTTCCAGCCTTAATTCTACCTCTTTCCAAAAGCCCCTATAATAATACTCCTCGTTTCTCCAAATATGTCCCATACCTATCTGTTCCATCAGTTCCCTTACTTTTTGCGCCCAAGACTCTCCCCAATTGCTTCTCATCTGCAAAATAAAACATTCCTTGATAATATTGCTTTCCTCCAATCAGGCAAATCTGTATAGATATTTCAATACCCTTGAGACAATTTCAACTCTTGTTGAATATCTTCCCAACTCTAATTGTGCTGCCTCATTGGGTGAAGCTACCCGTAAGCCCAAAATATATTTACAGAAAGATCTGTTAATAACATCCACCTCTTCCCATGCTTCACCCACTCCCCATATCTCTGCCCCATGCAACATTTTATTTTCTACTATGGCAGTATAGATCCTTTCCAGCCATTTGACATTAATGTCAGGTAATTTCCTTAAACATGCTCTTACACTGCTCGTGGCCATTTTACTTTTTGCTAAAGCAAATTTTTGCCCTTATATAGCAAAATGTTTGTTGTGCCCCGGCAAGTCTCAGGTTGATAAAAGTCAAAATTAATGTAGGCATGTTTTTCATCGAACCTTGAATTATGAATTATATCAAAAATAGAAGTTTTACTGTACTATGTGGGGTAATCGTTTGCAATTTTGTGCTGGGTGACAAATTATGATCTATTCTCGGATTCAAAACTGGTTCGGGTTTTGGTTGCAAAATGTGTAAAGAATCGTTCACACTAGCTGCTTGATTCAACCATAGCTGGATGTAAAATTCTCAGCAAAAGCAGTCCTCTACTAGCCATAGTCTAATATTGGAGTGAATAGAGAGTTTTGGTACAGCTACTTGGGCCTAACGCAATCTATTTTGGACGCAAGCCGACTTTGGGTGGTTGAGCACGAATTTTTGGAATAAATATAATCTCCAAGTCTAGAAATCTCTAGGTATTAAAATCACAACGACATAAAACCAAGACGTGGCAAGTTACAAACCATTCCCACCCATGGTACAGTCTTTGAGTTTGCACTCGTTAGACAGTGTCTACCAGTCCCTCCGTAGCCCTTTGTTTGCAATCTTTGAGTGTAGATAATTTGCAGCCACTGCTTAAAAATCCCTATGCCCGATATCTCACATGAGAATCACAAAAGAATTCAAATTAGTTCTGCTTCAAGAGGCTGCAGCAGCAAACCCTTATGAGGTTTTTCTATAAAATGGTTTGCTTTATTCTGAACATGTTTTATTATGTTCACAGCCGATTACTAGAAAGTGACCTCAATTTTTTAACAAATCTTTCGCATTGTCTCAGTGAACTCAATACCCACCTGCAAGGAAAAGTTCATGACTTAGCGTCATGATGTATGCAGTAAAGATATTTCTATCAAAATTTTATCATAGGGCTCCTGCAACTTGAACAAAATTTTACTAACCACTTTACATATTTAGGCTCTGTGGGAACTAAAGTGGATTATCTATATACAAGTTATATATTAATTCTGGACACTTGCACACGATAGATTCGGAGACCTTACTGTTAGGAAAGACATACAACTATTTTCCAATGAATTTCAGGTTAGTAGAACATTTTCTTCATTGCAAATAATTACACTGAAAATATTTTAGCGTATAAAGTCAATCATGTGCGCTCCAGATCAAACGATGACACCTTTGCCTCAATATTACGTCGTTCTAGGAGTGCTATTCAGACTGAAAAGGTGCCAATGGCCCCATTACTCGCCTTTCAACAGTACAGGCAGTTAAATGTGATTTACAACCACTGTGAAAGTGTGTGCCTTCACTGATAATGGATATTATGCCAAGACGAGAGAAACAACCGGTTCGAAACCGATGAGAAATGGAAGGAGAATAAGGGCATACCACCCCTCTTGGAGCAGCTGCTCATCCCTGATATAAACGGAAATGAGTGTAGGAGTTGAGACAAATCATGAAAAGTTACAATTTAAACGACCATAAATTCAAAAGCATTAAGAGAATGTGTTTCTGAAATCGAATCTAGAATTCCCTTAATCAGCGATCTAAGACTAGTCTTCCATTATACTGATTATTCCTATGTTGGATATACTTTATTCAGTTTTGCAGGTTTGAACTCCATTGCTCTAAGAGATTTTATTGTATTTACGTTATCGGATAGCATAACGAAACTCTATTTGAAATCAAAAGAGACACTATTACAAAAGGTTCTAATATATATCTTTTGGTGATCATATACAAGAGCTGTTCAGTAAAGAATGATCACAATCTTTTCTTTTCTTTTTTTTTTGGGCAACATACCTTTACTCATCCTCATAATTTTGATAGTTCTTCTCAAAATAGTCTCCCCTGAATGCGATGCCCTTCTCCCAGCGTTTCTGCCAGTCTTCAAAGACATGCTGGAAAACATTTTTGAGAGATCCTTCAAAATCGCCTCCGCAGCCTTTACCACTGCTTCTGATGTTGGACAATGTCTCCCACGAAGGCGCTTCTTCAAGTTAGGGAATAGAAAAAGGTCACATAGAGCTAAATCCGGACTTAGGGAGGGTGAGGGATGCACTTCACGTTGATTTTTGCAAGAAATTCAGCAACAATATTGGCAATATGCGGCCGTGCATTATCGTGATGCAGCATCCAGCCAGCTTCACGCAAATGTGGTCTTTTGCGCCTCATATGGACTTGCAATGTTTTCAGAACATCCCTGTAGTATTGTCCAGTTACTGATGTGTGTGCAGGTATAACATGCTGATAAAGCATTCCATGAATATTAAAGAATGAGATGAGCATAACTTTCCCAGCAGAAGCAACCACTTTTTCTGGGGGTTGGTGATGAAGGAGATTTCCACACTGAGCTTTGCTGTTTGCTCTCAGGATCAAAATAATGTAGCCAAGTTTCATCAGCAGTGATTAAGTTTGAAAGAAACTCCGGATGTTCCTCTAACATCAACTTTAACTGCATCTTACCTCCATTGTAGCGTTAGGCGATACTGAACATCTGAACTTGGCTGGTTCTCACAAGCGGGAACCAGGAGTATCAACAATGAAACTACTACGGCGTGTTTATATTACGTTAAGCTTACAGAATATAATAAGATTGAATTTTAGTGCGAAAAATTATGACCGTAAAGAATTATGATCATTCTTTATTGAACAGCCCTCGTAATTCCATTTTGTTTGTTTCATGAGAATTATTGGGACTGGAAAATAAAACAGAAAGGAAGAATAGAATACACTAAAGGTAACTATTCATTAATTAGAAGTGTAATTAGTACACCACAGCCGCATTCCTCGAGAGTCTACTCAGTTACACCATATAACGTGGAAAATGTTTAAGGGTGTGATAGCTTACATTTTCATGTAGCGGCGTAATGGCTGTCATTCGAATTATGTTGTGATGGACATATTACTGTGCCCCCATGGCTTCGTCTCGAATGTGAAACTTCGTGCTTCAGCTTTAGTGCGTAATATATTAGTTATCCAAAATTGAAACTTGATAAGCGCTTCGGCTTGTGAATTTCTGATACAAAACTAATCCTTGTTTCACATAAGCTTGCCCAGTAGCTCTTAACGGTCACGTGACCTTACCACCTCTCATTGGCTGCTGTTGTGGTACAGACTGTTGTGCGGTAAAAATTAGTTCGTTATTTAACATGGTGATATATCTTTATATGTTGGAAGAGAATTGTCAAATTTATATTTTCGTGACTGTTTGAGTGAGTGAGTGATGATGAGTATAAGGGCGCTCAACTACAGAGGTCATCAGCGCCCTTTTTAAATGAAACTGGTCATGGCAAAAGCCAGATATAAATTATTCTAAAACAGTATATGTTAAAAAAGACAAAAAATACATACGCCTTGTAAAAATAAATAAATAAATAAATAAAATAAAAATGTCATCCAAAAAACCATAAATACTATTTGCTAAATCCTAAAATCTAATCTCGAAAAGAATCTAAAAACCTTCTCCACTACTGCGTGATCGTCCGCTAGAATTTCTGCAAAGCTGACCGGCAGCTGCAGAGACGTCCTAAGGTCTGCTAGGTGAAAACACTCTAGCAGAACGTGTCGTACAGACAACGCTTCATTACAAAACGGACATAGTGGAGAAGGCTCCTTTTTAAAAAGAAAACTATGAGTAAAAATGCAGTGTCCAATTCGTAACCGAGCCAAACTCACCTCCTCGCGACGAGATGACCGACAGGAGGTAACCCAGGGAATAGGAAGTTCTTTGACAGATCTAAGTTTATTATTGCGGAGAGCAGACCACTCTTCCTGCCAGCAGGTTTGCACAGCTCTCCGCAATTCGGCCCTAAAGTCTTCCGATGTCACAGATGGTATTCGAACCCTGGGCTTCTTGATAGCCGTCTTGGCTGCTGAATCCGCCATTTCATTCCCCCGCAAGCCTACGTGACCAGGAATCCATGCACACACCACGTTAACACCAGAAGCGTGTAAAACGTGGAGGGCATCCTGTATACGCTGCACAATAGGGTGGTAGCTGTACAGCTGCCGTAGGCTTTGAAGTGCACTGAGGGAATCACTCAGGATTAAGCAGTCCCCCAACTTTCGTCGGCGTACGTGTAAAAAGGCCCGGTATATTGCATAAAGCTCTGCAGTAAAAATGGAAGTGCTAGTGTGGAATCCGAATGTATAGGGTTCGGTTCCACACACGAAAGCACAACCAACGCCATTTGAGTTCTTGGAGCCATCAGTATAAATTACAAAATGGTCCTCATATCGCGATAAAAATTCTAAAAAACATGTGCGGATACTAGACATAGACATGGTAGATTTATCATATTTAGTCATGCCCAGATCAACCGGGGACGCTCTGCACAACCAAGGAGGGTATGTCCTCTCCCCCCTAGGATACATCTTGGGCATGTCAGTATCAAGATGTCTAAGGAGCTCCCGGAAACGAAAACCAGGTGGCTTTGGTTTAATAGTAGTGTTCCTATAACGCACGTCCATGAAGGTATTAAAGAACGGCGTAAACGATGGATGTGTGGGCATGCAATTAAGTCCACAGCCATAATTGGCTAATAACATGTTGCGCCTGTACTGCAGAGGAGGTTCTGCAGACTCAGCATACAGGCTTATAACTCGGCTCGTTGGAAATGCCCCAACAGCAATACGTATGCCACAATTATGGACTGTGTCTAATCTCTTCAGCACAGATGGTCGTGCTGAGCCATAAACGATACTACCATAGTCTAATTTGGAACGGATGAGTGCCCGATAAAGTCGCAATAACACTGCACGATCCGCTCCCCACGATTTTCCACTTAGTACTCGCAAGATATTCAAAGATCGGTCACATCGTGCCTTCAGTTGTGCTATATGCGACGACCAACTAAGTTTTCTATCAAATATCAATCCAAGGAACCTCGTCTCATCTGCAAAAGGTAGTAGATCAGCGCCTAGCCGGAGCCTTGGAGGTAGTCGACTCTGCTGACGCCAGAAGTTTACACAGATGGTTTTCTCAGCGGAAAATCGGAAGCCGTTTTTTAAACTCCAACTCTTAAGGTTGTCCAAGGTGGTCTGAAGACGGCGCTCTAAAAACGGAGTGCGCTGAGATGTACAGTAGACGGCAAAGTCGTCTACAAATAGGCATGACGAGACACCTGGAGGTACACATTTCGAGATAGAATTAATCGCAATAGCAAACAACGTAACACTTAGTACCGATCCCTGTGGTACACCGTTCTCTTGAACAAAAAGGTTCGAAAAAACCGAGCCAGCCCTTACTCGGAATACGCGGTCTTTCAGGAATTCCTGAAGGAAGAGTGGTAGGCGTCCACGTATATTCCAGGTGTGCAGAGTACGTAGCAACCCTGCCCGCCAACACGTATCATAAGCCTTTTCGAGGTCAAAAAATATTCCGACTGTTTGACAGTTCTTAAGAAATCCGTTCATAATCTGTGTCGACATGGACACAAGATGATCCACTGTTGAACGGCGTCGTCGGAAACCGCACTGGATGTTATTCAGTAGGTTGTGCGTTTCCAGCCACCATACCAACCGCCCATTTATCATGCGTTCCATCACCTTGCATACGCAACTGGTGAGGGAAATAGGGCGGTAGCTAGAAGGGAGGTGACGGTCCTTGCCAGCTTTCAAGATAGGTATAATGGTAGCTTCTCGCCACTTTTCAGGAAACGTGGCATCAACCCAAACACGGTTATACACCTCGAGCAGGAATGCCTTACCTTCAGGTGAGAGATGTTGTAACATTTGAACGTGGATTCCGTCCGGTCCTGGTGCTGTCAGTCGTGATGACGAAAGAGCGTGTTCTAGCTCTGCCAAGATGAAGAGGCGGTTATAGTCTTCAAGGTTTCTGGAACTAAACACGAAACCTTGAGATTCTACCTGAGTCTTAATTGAGATAAACTCAGGAGCATAATTGCATGAGCTAGACACCTGAGCGAAAGCACAGCCGAAGGTGTTAGCCACAACAAACGGATCAACAACAACTCCTGCAGCTGTTTTCAGACCAGCGATTGGCAAGTGGGTTGATTTTCCGGCCACGCGCCTTAATTTATCCCATACAACAGATGAGGGTGTACATCTGTTAAAAGATGATACAAATTTGTTCCATGAGGTCTTTTTGCTATCCTTAATTATTTGCCTAGATTTTGCGCGCGCTTTCTTGTACTCAATTAGATTACTTAGCGTAGGGTGTCGTTGGAATACCCTTAGAGCACGTCTACGAGCACGAATAGCATTCCGGCAGTCGTTGGTCCACCATGGGACAGGAAATCGACCGGGTTGGGTAGCCGAACGTGGAATAGACTGTTCTGCAGCGGAAAGAATTTTCTCTGTGAGATGATCAACTAAATCATTCACAGAATCGTGCTCGTTGTATTCAAAGACAGCCAAATGGGTGTAAAGATTCCAGTTGGCACGATCAAAGCGCCATCTAGGGATACGTGAGGGAGACACATCTTGTGCTAAGAGACTAAGAAGACATGGAAAGTGGTCGCTGGAATGTAAATCAGAGATGACATTCCACTGTAATGAAACAGCTAACTGGGATGAACACACTGCCAAATCGATGTGCGAATAGGTGTTAAACGCGTCTGAGAGGAATGTGGGCTCTCCGGTGTTCAGGAGAACCAAGTTATTGCTCTCCAGGAATTTTGCAATGAGGTTGCCTCTCGAACATGCCCGATTTGAGCCCCAAAGTGGGTGATGGGCATTAAAGTCTCCAACTATTAGAAACGGTGTTGAAAGTTGGGAAACCAGATCTTCAAGGTCAACTAACGAGAGGTCATCTGATGGCGGGAGATATACAGTGCAAATGCAAAATTCTATTGATGGCAGCTTAATCCTTACAGCTACAGATTGTAAATCAGACTGTAGCTGTAACGGATCTACAAATATGTCATCCCTGAGGATCATCATAGTACCTCCGTGTGCAGGAATGCCCTCTTCTGTTTCAACATCACACCTCAGTGGTGTGTAGCGTCTGATTTTAAAGTTGTCTTGTGGTCGTAGCTTAGTCTCTTGTAAGCATACCACTAAGGGGTGATGCTTACTCAGCAAAAGTTCCAATTCTGGTCGATGCGCTCTTAATCCTCGTATGTTCCATTGTAGGATAGCCATTGGAACTATGGGATATAAGATGTAAAGGTAGTCTACATTAAGACGACTTCATGGGTGGCCGAATCAATTTGCCCTTTTTCTTTGGTGTAGGGCTAGTTTCGGCAGGTTTATCCTGCCTCTTCTTTGCTGCAGATGTAGCAGCGTGGTCAGCTGTTTCCTGCTCCATATCCTCTATGGAAGAGGACGGTTTTCCTTCTACAACTTTCGATTCGAGGGGCTCGAAGCGATTGGAAATTCCGACCGACGTAGATGACGGTCGCCGGTCGTGGTCCTCCCCAGAAGATGACTCCGACGATGATCTCGGAGACGCTCTAGGGCTACGTTTCTTGGACTTTTCTGGAGCAGACTTTGTGCTTCCTTTCAGGAAGGCAGTTCTATCATACTGCGTCTTGAACTTGATCTCTGGTGCTTGGTATACAATGGGCAATTTCGTCCTGTTGTTAGAAGTGGATGCTTTCTCAGGCGACTTCACTGACTTGTTATTTTCAGTAGTCTGTGATCTCGGAGTTTTAGATGTTGTTACTGATGCTCTTGGTTGCGATCTAGGCACTAGAACTTTCTCGGATATTGTTGCCCCGTTTATATCAGATGTTTGGGTACCAGCCTCCCGTTTCGGTGACGGAGTAGCCGCCACAGAGCTATAGGTACGGGAGCTGGTTGAAGAGGGCTTGAGAATACATAGAAGTTTCCGGGCTTCCGAAAAGGATACCTTTTCTTTAACCCGGATCTCCTGAATAGCTCGCTCTTCAATATAACGGGGGCATTCTCGTGAACTTGATGGATGTTCACCGCTACAATTTACGCATTCCGGAGGTGATGTACATGCATTTTCATGCATGCCGGCTCCACAGCTGACACATGTAGGTGCGCCTTTACAGAATGCACTAGTGTGACCGAACCGCTGACATTGGTAGCATCTCAGAGGGTTAGGTATGTATGGTCTAACCTCAATCACTTCATATCCTGCCCTGATCCTTTGAGGGAGATCTACCCGATCAAAGGTCAGGAACAGGGTACGAGTAGGAACCATATCCCCTCGTTCTCTCCTTTGGACACGATAGACTGCAGTTACGCCTTGTTCCTGGAGGTTCTCCTGAATATCCTCGTTGGACATTCCATCCAACGCGCTAGTGTTTACAACACCGCGCGAGGAATTCAGGGTCCTATGCATCTCCACTTTGACTGGATAACTGCCCAGCATGTTGGCTTTCAGTATCTTTGCTGCCTGGGATGCTGTAGTTGCTTCCACCAGCAGCGTGCCATTTCTAGATTTTGTACATGATTTAACTGCACCAGCTATATTGTCAAGACCTTTCTGTATAATAAACGGATTAACCGTAGAAAACGTTCTACCTTCCTCCGTTCGTTTAATAACTAAGTAGCGAGGACCACACTCAACTACTTGTTTAACACTGTTTTCAAACAGATCCTTTCCACGTTTATTGTTTTTTGGGGGGTGTAGGTTAACCATAATATTAGGTCTAAATTTCATCCCCCAGTGCTCCCCACCCACCACGGAGTCCAACAAGGGGTCACCCCACTGGGATGACAGGGCTACACAGGGGATATAGCGAGCTCGCCGTCCCACTCACCCTGGAGGTCGGTACAATACCTAGTCCTGGCCGATTGATTAGGGGTGGGTTAGTCCCTAACCTCCCGTTTAGGCGAAGCAGAAGCCAAAGTAGTGTATTAGAAATGCGCACCCTCCCCGAATTCAGAAAAAAAACTGTTACGAGCTCAGATACGCATCCCTCAACCACCAGGACAAACCTTTCCACCGACACGGGTCTCCACGCACGGCCTACACGTGGGTGGGCCTGTTGACCATCTCCCTCAACCACGAAGAGGAGCCCACTCGAGGGAGACTGTTGGCTCGGGACCCCGGGTTCGCCAAACCCGTACCTACCGAAGTAGGCCCCTGGGGGGGTGACTGTTTGAATTAAATATATTACGCAACAGAGTTGATTTATCTGAAATGCATGTTAATTCTTAAACGAAGTAGAGGAGGTTCCTTTGCTCTGAAGCACATGGCACGGTAGCACGTGCTTTAGCGGTAGTGATGACATATTTGTTTATATGACTTCTATCACTGACCTTGTTTTGAACTGGATTAGTCATATATCGCCATTCGAAGGTGTGCTGTGCCGAGTGCGAGAGCTAAATTATTTTATTGATCATTCATTGCGCGTGTACTTATTATATAATTGCAGAGTCTACCGCCAGTTTTTCTCTGAAGCATCGCAAGGGAAAACCATTACAAAGCTGCGGAAAAAGAATTGCGGTGCATGTGTTTAATGCACTCACAGAGAAGAATCCGTCTTTGTCAGTGAGAGAAGTCGGACACCTGTGCTCTGAACTTACAGGTGTGAGTGTTAGATGCGTAGGAACATCGCGACGTGAAATTGAGACAACAGGAAAACTTACCACTCCAGGGGCGATATTGCTTTGTGGCGAAGACGTTATTTAAAGACAAACAGTTTGTACCGGGATACAAATCGCAAAATATACTTCCTTGACGAGAGTTGGGTGAATGAAGGATACACGATAAGTATGGCGTGACATGACTTTTAAAACTGAAAGACAAGCATTTTTGCAAGGTATGTGTGCTGGTTTAAAAATTCCCAGTGGAAAAGGCCGGAGGCCTTGCATTATAAACTTGTTTCAGTTTCATTGCTCATTCATTCAGTTTCAACTTGCTCAGTTTCATTATAAAGTTCATTATTTTTGCATGCCTCCATATTCTTATTTGAATGATTGTATCTATCTTCCTGGCAATTATTATGACGTTTACTGCAGTTTTAATGTGACGAGAAGGCACCGTCTATGGCCTAAGGTGCGAAAGCATTAGCCAATTAGAATGAGGGTGAAGGTAGTTGCACGCGGAGTGATACATATCAGCGGGGCAAGGATATATGAAACAGAGATTAAATAAATTGATTAACCTTGAAGGTACCGGATCCATCGCAGCAGCATGTACAAATCTACTGCGAAGAAGAATTTTAACTGCGATAGGTTCACGGGATCATGTGAGTTAGGTGAAAGTAAAACTTTATAACGTTGATAATAATAGTGTAACAATAAAAATATTATTATAATTATCCCCATAATTAACTTCATAACAGTAAGTGTCTGTGTAACAAATTTAGCAATGTAAAGTTTAAGTAATACTCATGAACTGTATTATAAATATTAATTCAATTCTAAACTTTTCTATGCAATAGAATGTTATGATAATGTTTTGAAATCGAACCAACATGGATTTTTTTTTTTTTTTTTTTTGTAATTTGTAAAGCAATGTTCGTGTTCTCAGGAACGCAATATGCTCACTCTTATGCTCACTAAATTGCATACCCTTTTCATGTATCACGAGAACCAGCTATTCGATAAGGTGTGGCACACTGGGCTACCATTTAAAACACATCGCATTGGTCTCCCGTATTATCTTCTACAAATCATTGCAAGTTTTCTCACAGATAGAACTTTTGTGGTGCGCATTGCTGGATTGACATCCACCCGACGGCCATCTTATCTTATCAGGGAATGCGGTACATTCCCGGAACTTGGAAGTCCACTTTGTCTTTCACTGGTCTCAACAGATGTGTAATCTTCGGAGGTGGCTTGTGAATGGTCCTTATGTTGCATTTGGCGAGAATTCTGCTGATTCTGCCGGATAGATTACCTATGAATGTGGGACACCGTATATAGGAGAAACCGGAAGGGCCATCACTACTAGAATAATATCGAAAATGAACGGAGCATTCGTTTAATGCAACCTGAGAAGTCTGGACTGGCAGAGCATTGTTTTGATAACGACCATAGAGCCAATTTTCGGGAGACGACCATCTTGGCAAAATGCAACAGTTACTGGGAGCGGAGAATTAAGGAGGCTTTGGCGATTTCCTCTGAAAGGAGCATGCTTAATCGTGATGCTCGATTTCAGTTCAGCTCCTCTTGGAAACCGACCTTAAAAATAGAGATCGGTCGAATTAAGAAGCAAAGATCAATATAGCTTGATAATGAAGTTAAGTAGTTACGTTTCTTTGACACAATTTTCTATACTCACGTCATCTCCTGACCTGGCATTTAATTTACTGAAAACAGTCTTTTGTTCAGTAATGCGGATTTTGATAGTGTTTTGTCTTTATTTATAGTTGTGTCATATCCAGTATTTCATTTGTGCTTATAACATTTTATAAATATCCTGATGATGGGAGAGATGCACACTCCCGAAACGTTGATATCTAATCATCTTTTCACCTGGCTGGCTGTCCGAGAAGAAAGTGAGCGTATTCTTCGGCAGGAAAGTTTCAGGTCTTATTTTAAACTCACTGCAATTCACAACGTCTACGATGATCAAACATATTCTCGTACAATTCTGATTATTACAATCCTAATACATCTATTTTCTTAGATTTCTGTTGTCTTTACACACACGCGATGTCTTCGTTTTTCAAACATTAGTTTTCTGAAAATAAGGCTGCATTATCGAAACTTCATTTTATCGATGATGAATAATTAGTGCAGTTCATGCAATGGTTAGCACACGCGTCGGCTCGCTCTTCGATCAGGACAGAAAAGACGCTATCTTCTCCTCTTCACTTATTGACTTTTTCTTTATTGCCATGGTAACTAATTATTATAGTCTATATCACTTCTTTCTGTAGTCAATATATTAATTTTGAATTATGTAATTTTCTGGTTTTCCAAATATAAAATCCTAAAAGCAATTTTATTTTACAATATAAATTTTTCTGTTTAATTTATTATATTTAACATTTATCTTGATTGGATATTAACATTCATCTTTACCTTTTTGTAACCTACTTTATTTGGTTATGGCCACCTATAACTTATACTAATTCATAACAAAACTCTAATCGCGAGGTTTAAGGAAAGCAATGACCATTGCCCAATAATAATGAACAAATAGATCCCTGCTTTATTTTACGCGGATGATTTAACAGCAGGAGCAATTTCCGTAATAAATCTACAGAAACTAATAGAGGCAATCCATAGGTTATGCGCTGACTGGGAACTAAATATAAAGAGCAAAAAATAAAAAATAATGGTATTTAAAAGAGGATCGATACTTAGGAAAGGAGAGTAATGGTTCATAGGAGACCAAAAGGTAGAAGTGGTAAACGAGTATGACTATTTAGGTGTAAGGATGTGTAGCAGTGGAGGATGGGCGGCAATGTCAGGGGTAAGAATATGTAAACATAAACTGGAGATGTCAGTTAGATGGTTAGAAAGAATGTATGAAGCGGTCGTTCAAGCCAGAACAATGTATGGGGCACATCAGAGATAGGAACACAATTAGACCGGATGTATGGATTGTTTTGTAAAGAACTACTAGGGCTGCCAAAATTGGCACCAAGAGAGGTGGCATTACTAGAGCTAGGTAATACAAAAAGGAGGGGAATAATAATAGAGAGAATATTGTAATTCTGGTATAAGTGTATTAAAGGGAAGAAAGGGGAATTATTGAATCTGTGCATGAAGCAACAGAAAAGCATTAAAAATTCAAATAGTTGGTGGTCGGAATTGGAAAGAATGGTATTAAAGAAAGGCATGGGAGATCTCTGGAGAGCAGAGGAGACAAATTATGGCGGTTTTTGGAAGGAAGTGAGAACTAGACTACAAGACATAGATAGACAAGAGATATGGAAAAGTATAGAAGAAAAGAAATCTTTGAAATGTTATAAGCAATTAAAGACAGAATGGGGTAGGGAAAAATATATAGACCAATGTGACAAAACTGGAAGAGAAGGCATAGCATGGATGAGAGTAGGAATATTATACTTAAAAGGGTTGAGAAGTAATGAGGTAGGAATATGTGAATTTTGTGGAGATGAAGAGAGCACTGTTCATTACCTAATAGAATGTAAGGAGCTAACAAATTACAGGAGAAAAATATGGGATAAGAAATGGGACAGTGTAAGTAAAGAGATATTGGCGGTACGCATGCTAACGGGGATGGGAGAAAAGAAAAGTAGATGTATAGGAGATTTCTTATATAGGATAAGAGAAAAGTGGATTAGGATAAAAGAAGAAAAGGTCAAGAAGAAATGGCATCAAGCTCCTCAGGAAAACCAGGGGACCTGAGTTAGCAAGTAAATCTTAAGGTCAGCAATTTCATTTATCTTTACAGGAGTATAATACAGAATAATCTATTTAAATTTTACTGTATACTGAATTTGTAATGGATACTGTACAAATAAATAATATCAAATAAATATCAAATAACAAAACTCTAATCATTTTAAACATATCAGTATTAATCATAAATAAATCCTACGCTATTTTGGCACTTGGCACAATAACAACTATTTTACCTTTCCTTTTTTCTTTCCTTTCTTTTCGTGACTGTTATAATAAATATTTATAATACTTAAGAGATTTAAAGGGCTTTGAAATACACTGTATAAAATCAATGCGTTTGTTAATTAAGGAAGGAAATGGCGAATGAACTCAAAGAAACTAAATCAAATAGTTTATTTTGCTTCACAAATTTATGCATTGACTTATAACTAGTTTCAATTGATTTACTTGTTAATTTATATATTTAATTCCCGTACACTGACACTTAAACATTAATTCTCATGTGCCTATATGTTCGCTTTAGAGCTAAGTGATTCTGTTATTGCGTGGTGTAACGTTTCGGCATTTTACAGGCAAATACCATTTGTTTGAACTGAATTTGATAGCTACAATGTCCTATACATACCTATACATAGAATTCTTATACTTCGAGGTACTGAAGCATTGTATTTAATGGGTAGGAGACACACAGTCTCTCTTTGAGAGCAAAAACCCGTATTGAAATGAACTGCATCAAAAGGAGAGCAGGCTTGTCAGATACAGCGGTTAAAAGGATGGCTTTCAAGCAAACGGAAGGAAATCTTGATGTAAAAAGTCACCTTACCTAAAGAAAGGTCGTTCTTTTAAAGCCTTGAAAGGAAAACTTTCTTCGCAAGAGAGCAAGGACAGTGTGTTTTATATGCTTTTGGCATTCTTATTAAAATACAAAGCTGCACTATGTAAGAAGCATCTTTTCTCAAAATAGCTCGTAGAAGTGGCACCCATTATTGATTTATTTTTGTTGCATATGTTATACGTAACTAGATTTACTTTCTTTTTCACTTACCTAAGCTAGAGCAGCCGTTGTACTTCTGTCACAAATTCCATGTCGAAATTTCTTTGTAATTACATGTCTTTGTTTACAACATAAATAAAAGTTTTTATAGCTACATTCTCACGTGCAGAAGTTCGCATGTTTGAATTACTTTTCTTCAAACTTTTCTTCCATTTACTTCATATTTATTGAGATAAATATAAGTATTATTCCAATACATTCTGAGCAAGCTGTCTATTAGTCGGACACAACACATCACAAAAAATAGTGGCATGATAAATAAACTAAATCTAGATGGCGATTACTTAATATGGTTTTAAACAAAATACTTCATAAAAATATAACACAATATTATTTTTTTTTAAATTATGAACTTCGCCACCAGTCGTATATTACTATTTACTTTTAAATATATATATATATATATGTTATGTTAAATATATTATGTTTAAAAAAAGTCAGGTACCAAGTTACTGGTCCCAGAATGCATATTTTATAACCTTGCTTTTATTCATGGATGACTCGTAATTTGTGGACCTTCCCTCTTTGCATATACCTCTGTGAAATGATTATTTATATAAGAAGAGGTGATTTATTCATGAAGATAAACTACTAACCAAATTATTTTAGCCAAATTATATTTGTACAATACTATTATTAGAATTAATAACAGTTATATGGCCTTATTTTTAATTTGCTTTTTACTCTAAATTTCTTGGTGTTCATAAATTAACAAGGCATTCCATATATTCTCCATATATCTCACCTAATCTATAATAACACTAAGTTAACGTAACCTATATAACCTATAACACTAACCTAACGCTATGGAAAAATTAAACTGTAAACGAACTATGCTAGATCTTATTACGAATGAACTATTAATGAAAATATCAAGAAAATATACAGAGAACAGCTAATAAAAAGTTGAAAGAAGACGCCTGATGCTATTACATGTGTTTGCTTTTCCCGCTAATTCACTTTCTAAACACAGGATAGCGTTGCAAACAAGGTAAAATCCTAGTGGCAAAAAATTTGCCAACCGTTCACATTCCACCATAATGCACAGAGTAACAAACCCACAGTTACATCAGTTTCGTAATACGAGGCACTGAACCTAACCAATAGTTATTGATAACTGAAAGGTAACAAACTTTGGCTAGTAACCGGAGATCGTAATACAGGCCCCAAGTAGTTCAACTATGAAACCTGTGAGTTAAGTAACTTACAACACAGTAAGTCGCACAAACGATACGTATCTCATTTTATAGGAGTACCCCTAGACGTTTACTGAGGAAAATACGAGTAGGCTGGAGAATTTAATGCCATGCTGGCATGTTGGTTATGGTAGCTAAATGTTAAGAGCAACCGGACGGAAACTGGGAGGTCCGTGGCTCAATTCCCTGCTAGATATTGATTTTTTTTTCAGTCTGACTCTAGCTAAGGATGGTAAATGACACTCTGATAATAGTTTTGAAAGACCTACATACTCGCTTGTGTCATATCAAAGAACCTCCGCCCTTTTGTTTCTGGTTGGGTGTACCAGACTATGATGATACGTTAATAGAGCTCTGGGATCGTTTGTAGAGACGATTCAGAAATGCAACCCTCAAGGAGCAAGGAATGAATGGGCGTGTACATGTCATGATTGTAGCAATAGGGTAGTGGTTTGACAGCTCAAATTGTTACTTTTATTGCTGGTGGCCTTGTCAAACAGTTTAATGGGCCCACTTCTTGAGATTTACGAGGATCACTTTCTTCAACAAGGAGGAAGGAAGAATTCCTGGAGTAAAACATTTTATTTACATAAATAAAGAGTAAACTAAACGTTCACTGTATTCTTTCAGTTCTAAACCATCCAAACTTCAAACGTGAAGGAATAATAAAAAAAAAAACTTACATAACTCACATTAGGCAAAGTATTCTTAAAATGCTTGTTCGAACTCAGTTGTGACAGACATTCGTGTAAATTGTCTTACTATATACAGAGGCCGACATAAGTATGGGAACGTAAACATATTTATTACTTATATTATTTTAAAGCTACGCAGAGTAAGCATACGTAAATACAACTGGCACAAAATAAACTTGAGTGTTCCATTAAACATATAAACTCATAGACAGTAACTGAAACTAATTTGTACTACAAGGAGAAATAAAACGGTTACTTTACATCTGGACTTAAGTATTCGAACACAGAACAGCTAGTATTTAGTTATCTTCCCCTTTCTTTGAATTACTGCTGATAATCGTTTGGGCATTGTCTGTATGTATTGTTTAGTGACTGCAGAGTTCATATTTCTCCACTCTGTTCGAAGAAGTTCTTTCAGATGGTCCTTGCTTCTGATGTGATGCTTCCTCACACGCTCCTCGAGTTCCTTCCAGATGTTCTCTATAGGATTTAAATCTGGAGATTGGGTCGATGTCTTCAAAGTGTGAGGAGTGTTATACACGATCCAAAGCCTTACAATTTCTGCAGTATACTTCGGATCATTGTCCTGCTGGAAGTAATAATCATGCCCTAATCCCAGCTTCTCTGCACTCTTTTTAAGATTGTTTTCAAGAATCCCCTTGTATTAAAATTTTTCCATGATCCCATCTATGAAAACCAGTTCCCCAAAGCCAGATGAAGCTATACATCCCACACCATCACACTACAGCCACCATGGTTCACTGTAGCTGCCATGTTCTTAGGTTCCCATCGTGCAGTCTCCACACTTTAAGACGTCAATCACTATTGTATAAGCAGAATTTGTTCTCGTCCGATCACAGAACCTTATCCCAAAATTGTGTTGGTCTCACCACGTACTATTTAACAAACTCTATACGCTTTTGCTTATTCACTGTATTAACATATGGTTTCTTCCTAGGAACGCGGGCATTGTACCCAGTACTATTTCAAATCAGTTCAAATGTTGTGGAGTGAACTACAGTGCCAGAATATTGCTCAAGGCATCTTCTAATCTCAGATGCAGTTACTCTCGGATTCTGCTTCACCATTTTTATTATTTGCCTCCTGTCTCTGGAGGTGAGTTTAGTAGAAGCGCCATTTCTAGGTTTATTTACAATAGTATTTGTCAGTTTGAAGCGTTGAATTATGCAGAAAACTGTAGTGTTGCCTCGGTTAATGTTTTTGCAAGTTCAGGGAGAAATTTGTTTTATTTATACATATTTATCACGATATTCCTCTCTGCACCGATTCTCCTTACCTTTACGTCTCATATTACCTGTGAGTTCACAATTGGCTGAATAACTTTGAGTACACTTTCTCTATAGCATAAACACAACTGCTATGTGGTAGGGGCGTGTAGGGTACGTCCAACCATCTTTCTCTCTGTTCGTTTGGGTACGTTCGAATACTTATGTCCTCCAATAAGAGGGATAATAGAATAAATACAGTACAGATTTTGTAATAAATACATGCAAATGAGATTTTAAATATTGTTTCCGAGACACAAAAGGTTTATGTTTACAATTTTAACAATTCAACGCTGCCAAATAAATATTACAGTATTTATATTATGTGTCAATGTTACATGTTATATTATTCTAATACTTTTGTCGGCCTCTGTACTTTGTTATGGATAAAATGGGAATGTGTGAATGCATGTGTATGTCAAAGCGAATGGGCTTTTCAATTGTGAGAGAATTATGAAATCGGGTGAGTGAATTTTGAGATTCCCCTACCAACACAAACAATTTGTCACTTTATAACACCATTGTAGATTTTTCGATACATGATTCAGCCAGAAACGATATTAGCTAAGCATTCGATGTCCCTTATGAGCAGTTGTTATTTTATATACCTATGTGTTTACGAAAATACAGCCTTTATGACTCATAAATTCCGCAATTAAAGGGCAATGTCATTAATTATAAAGACCTATGCAGCAAATAAAATGATTAAGTAGGTTGTGTACCACCAGATACCGTTTAGGCTGCACACTTAAGCTAAATGTTTTCAATCTTATATAATAGTTACATTTATTAACCAAGCAAGGGACCTACCATAAATGTTATCCCTACGTTGACTGTGTGTAAATGAGCAGTTAAGAAGCGGGGGTAACAAAAGGAATGGGCTGCATTGCCCAAGGTGTTTTGGATATTAATTAACCCTCTATCCATTATAGCTAGCCTACCAGACCTAAACACTGTTCTAAGTATTCAACTGTGTTGTACTTTTTTGTAAACTTGTTATAAAATACTGCAGCACATCGCGAGGAAATCCAGCTTGAAACACAATGCTAGCCCTTATTAAGAAGTGTATTTTATAAACAATGGTACACATTCTAACCAAACAATTTCTGACAAATCTGTGCACAAACGAGATGGTGAATAGTTGTTGCTGTTTATAAAACTATTGAGTAGGCCATGTTTGTCATACAAACTCTTTATTTAATACATTATTTAATCTCTATACCGTTTCTCAAATGAATATTAGGAATAACTCATATATTTCACGACACCAAACTTTATTTTTAAAATTATTTATAACTCTATATTAATATTGTAAAGAGAGACATTTTGTCGGTTGGTAGCAACCAGTTTGATAATTTTCTCATCATTCCTGATTTCACACTATAAAATAATTTAATATTGAAAAGGGGTTGTGAAACAAATGGTTGTGATGAAGGTTTTTATTTTAATTGCATCCTATATTATAATTTTAATTTTATAATTTTAAATAATGTGTGTTTGTGTAAGCATTTAGATGGACATGATTTCATAACAAAGAGATAGCAAAACACAAGAGAATAGTATTTGCCAACACCACGATATTTTACATCCATCAAGTGAGAAACTGTTGCTTTCTTTATTTTACAATTTACCACAATCAAAATTTATAGCAGGGCATGTAAGCAAGTATTGTATAATTAAATAAAATTGTTCCCAATTAACATTAATTCTCAGTCGATAAAAAAAGAAGCGTAGATGGTCGCATGTCTACCTTACGTTCCAGAGGTCCCAAGCTCGAATCTCGGTTAGGGTGAGTTACATGGATAGGGTTTTTCCGGGGTTTCCCTTATCCTGGATGACGAATGTCGGGTATCTCTAGGCTCCATGGACTCCGGATTCATTTGAGCATCATTTCAGCCATTTCATTCATCGTCTGATATGACTTAATAAATATATATAGTATTGAAAATGTATCATACCTCATCTCTTATCTGTGATCGCACCCTGAAAGGGAATATCATAATTAGGGCTCCGAAGTTACTGACCTAAAAATTCTCTAAAAATGAGCTATACAATGCCCTTAAAATATAAAAAATTGCACACAAAATGTAAAAGAAGACCTAACAAACTCAACAATTTCTTTCATAATAATAAATTAACTGTTACAGACGAATAATGAATTTATGGTTGGAATAACCACATTAAAAATTAACTTTATTAATAAATAATGCAATTATTGCTACTAAATAATAAATAAATTCAAAATTCATCAGATCATTTTCAATCTTATAAAATATGAAAAAATAAGTTACTGCACCCATTAGCCAAAACATATCTTACGTAGCGTTGCAGTACACTACCGAGGTCATCTTCCAATTTATCCAAAGTAAACCAACAGCGGCTATCAGCTAAAACCGTTTTATACTTTGAGAAACTTCTCTCTACGTCCAAAGACGTTAGAGCTGCATATTTAAAAAAACACTATGTCACTGCCTGTTAAATCCTGTACCAAAATATCAGTTCAGAAGTTTTCTCCTGACAAGATACCGGAAATCGGACAAACTGTTTGGTATCATATATTTTTGTCCATTTTAGTTTCTAATTTTGTCCCCAATTTGTATCCTCTCTTCCACAATTCTCACTAACTCAGTGGAATTATCCAATGCCATGCCACGTTCATCAAGGCGAGTTATGTTATCCGTAAAAAAAAGCAACATTTGATTTAATGAAGCTTACCTTGGATTTGAGTATTGGAAAACAGATCCTGTGTGCTCCCAATTGCCTTAGAATCTACCCTATCAAAGCTACTCACCACTTCTCTCACTATTTGAAAATGGTCACAGTGGTATATACATGCAGTTCCATATTATATATATATATATAAAACCCATGGGTCAGGGTCAGGTCGGTCACGGGAATCGAACCTGGGCCTCCCGAAACCGAGCTATAGATGAAAATGCCCAATAAATTCGTGAAAAAGAAGGAAAATGACTGGAAAGTGCATCTAAATATTAAAAAATGACTTGATTATGAAAATGTGGATAAAATGCATTTTGATGACCTATAAAAACAATATACAAGGGGCGTCCAGAAAGTAAGTTCTGTTTCAATTTATCTCTGCTGCAGTGCTGCGATCGTAGTTCCGCACATGCGCGGTAGAAGCTCTGTATTAAGGAGAAGAAACGTGCGCCATTGTGAGATCGCTGTCGGACACGTACGCTTTGTTGTGCTTGTTTACAATGTCGGTGTTAATTGAAAATCCCGCCGCTTGTGAAATCAGATTTGTGATTCGTTTTCTGAATGCTAGGAAAGTGAAACCAATTGAAATTTATCGGCAAATTTGCAATGTTTATGAACAAAATGCGATGAGTATACAATGGTGAGAAGATGGGTCCCACAGTTCAATGAGGGACGTAGTGAAGTGCACGATGAAGAACGAAGTGGGCGTCCATCTTTGGTTACAGAAAAACTGGTTCCCGCGATTGATGACAAGATTCAGGAAAACCGCAAGTTTGCAATTAGCACTCTCGTTATGGAATTTCCCAAAATCTCACGATCACTAGTTTATGAAATTGTTACCGAAAAACTGAAATTTCGTAACCTTTTCTCACTTTGGGTGCCAAAGATTCTTACTGAACAACTCAAAACAAAACGGATGGGTAGTGCACTTCAGTTTTTGACCACACACTGCAAATGCGACGAAAAGCATCCCACAGGGATTTGGCTGGGACGTGTTTGACCACCCCCCGTGCAGCCCTGACCTCACTTCTAGCGACTTTCATCCGTTTTTGCATCTCAAATCCTTCCTCGTCGGTCAACACTTCAACAATGACGAAGAGCTGAAAGAAAATGTTTCCAACTGGTTGAAGACACAAGCGGCAAACTTCTATGAAGAAGGTATACAAAAACTTGTGCCTCGCTATGACAAATGCCTGCAAAATTTCGGCAGTTATGTGGAAAAGTAGTTTAAGAGTTGTAGAATTTTATGCAATAAATAATTTTTCTGTGTCTGTACACAATTTAATTTTATTACCCAACAGAACTTACTTTCTGGATGTACCTCGTATATCTACCGTATTTGTTCCAGAATGCACTTAATTTCCAATAAGCATCGTCTGTGACTACTCTGAAAAAATATCACTTTTCACCAAAATCCGGGCCCTAGTCATAATAATACAAGAGTAGCCGAGGTAAGTTCTAGAATCCAACTTAGGGTAAATATACGAGAACATCCATTCCATCATCTGCAACATCTCTCCATATGCGTAATTCTGTGGCATATGACTTTTCAACCTCGGTCTTCGAAATGATCAATATGAAATACGAGGGCTGTCAATAAAGAATGATCACATTTCTTCTTTTTTTTTAACGTATCTTTACCCATCCTCATAATCTTGATTGTCCTTTTCAAAATAGTTTCCCATGAATGCGATGCCAGTCTACAAAGACATGCTGGAAACCATTTTTAAAATATCCTTCAAAATCGCCTCCGCAGCCTTCACCACTGCTTCTGATGATGGATAATGCCTCCCACGAAGGCGTTTCTTGAAGTTAGGGAATAGAAAAAAGTCACATGGGGCTAAATCTGAACTATGGGGAGGGTAAGGGTGCACCTCACGTTGATTTTTGCAAGATATTCAGCAACAACATTGGCAATATACGGCCGCGCATTATTGTGGTGCAGCATCCACCCTACTTAACATAAATGTGGTTTTTTGGGCCTGATATGGACTTGCAATTTTTTCAGAACATCCCTGTAGTATTCCAGTTACTGATGTGTGTGCAGGTACAACATGCTGATAAATCATTCCATGAATATCCATGAATGAGGTGACCATAACTTTCCCAGCAGAAGAAAACACTTTTGCTTTTTTGGGTGATTAGTGATGAAGGAGATTTCCACACTAAGCTTAGCTGCTTGCTCTCAGGATCAAAATGATGTAGCCAAGTTTCACCAACAGTGACTACGTTTGAAAGAAACTCCGGATCTTCCTCTAACATCAACATTAACTGCAGTTTATTTCCATTGCAGTGGTATGTGATACTGAACATGTCTGAACTTACCTGGTTCCTACAGGCGGGAATCAGGAGTACCAACAATGAAACTACTACGGCGTGTTTGTTTCACATTAGCCTAGCAGAATATAATAAGATTGAATTTTAGTGCGAAAAATTATGTCCATAAAAATTGCGATCATTCTTTATTGAACAGCGCTCGTATTTTGCTACATTATTTAGAGTTCAGGTATTAAGCATTTGATTATCCTTAACCTCTTTGTGTCTATAAGAAAAAGTTTAATATAAAGGATTATCTATATTAAAATAAAGTAGAGAAATGAGAGTTACAGCCCAGTAATCAAGAATCGATATCAGATAAACTTGTGTGAATATAATACTGAATTTATATTTATTTTTAGTTAGTTAGGAATTAAAATCAAATAAGTTGGAGAGATCATTGCTTTTTATTGGATCATTTCCTACGTTATCGTCATCTTCAGTACTCACCCCTCCCTCTCTCTCCCTCTCTCTCTCCCTCTCTCTCCCTCTCTCTCCATCTCTATCTCTCTCTCTCTCTCTGTGTGTGTGTGTGTGTGTTTATAATGTTGGTAAAGACTTTTCAGGCTAGTAGCACCTAGAGAATTTTCCACTTTGATTCTTTGTTTCAAACACATATTGTAGAGCCCCTGTTATTACCATTTAGGATACTGGCCCTAGGCACTTGCTTGATATGCATCGTATTATACATTCGGTGTCCTGGGACTCAACATACATTTATGATTCTCCTCAATAACTTCGTGTTATTAAAGTTGAAGGCTTGATTAATGAAGCCTAGTGGCACTCCATTCCACAGAGACAAGACACGATTTACGACCACATTGATGACGCCTTTTGGCAGCCACTCACTGCCAAATTAAAAATTTCTGTTCCAGCCATGGATATCATAAATATGCTTTACGTAACAGTCAGCTCACTGTCCTATTTTCTGTGATCATGAATTGGTCGAGAAGTTCTTTTCGCAGCCACTTACCTGTGAATATCCTTATTTTGTATCATTGAATATTGCTACTAATTTTCGTTAAGTAAATGGAAAAATTCGTGGGAATCGTCGGTTCATGACAACGGAGCTTGCCGATCGTTTTCCCGAAATTTATCGGAGTCTTTTGCACCATGCAGTGGCCAAACACGTAGCTTAGAGCAAGTTTTGTGCTCGTTGGGTACCAAAACTGCTGACCGACGACCACAACACTAAAATAATAAATTCTGCCATAACTTTGTTTTCTTGGTATGACACTGAAAGAGAAGCATTTTCGAACAGAATTGTTAGAGGCAATAATACTTGGGTGACCTACATGAATGTTGAGCCAAAACGGCAGTCAGTGCAATGCGGACACGCCGTTTCTCCAAGCCAGCCATCTTAGTCGTTGATTTAGGGAACTGTGAAACTTCGAAAGACTAAGAAGGGCAATCCAAAACAAGCGTCCTGGTCCTTTGACATCTGGCATAGTGTTTCTGCATTAAAACGCTCGTCCGCACACAGCTAGAAGAGGTTTGGCTAGTTTCATATGGGCAGTTCTTGAACACCCCCCCCCCCTACAGCCCGGACTTAGATTTCAGTGATTTTCCTCTGTTCCCATACATGAAACAGTGGTTTACATCTCAGCGCTTCGCCAATGACGAAGAGCCTCATCACGCCCGGACGTGTTGGGTACGTTCACAGACTGTTAAAAGGTAAAGTTTGTCTAGTGAACGCGAGTGCAGTTCGCCCCTCAAAGGGAACTCACCCTCCCGCCCACTAATGACCGTCATAAATCTATCTCCACACTTCAGAAATGGAACACTGTCGTTGAGGATCAATAGCAACCCTGATTTTCTCGAAGTGACAGTCGCATGTCTACTCCACGTAGAATCTCAGTTACCAAAGATCCAACTTCCAGTTGATCTGTTTCATTACGTGCAGAAATGCGTTGTGTGTCACGATATGGAGACCATGGGAGGGAAATGCAGTGGTAAATGCAAGTGAAGTAGTAGATAACTTTCAGTCAAGTGAAAATAATCAAAGTGATGACAATAGTGTCAATAACTGGGCCGAGTTATATTACTGGAAAAGCCTCAAAAAACAAAGTTATAAGGGGTACTGTTTCTAAGCAAATTCAAGCCCTTGTTTTGAACACATATAAATATGTGCTGACAAATAATCTTGGTAAGGAGTCAAGCAATGAACCTGATGATAAATTCTGGGTATTCACAGAAATACAGTAAAAATTATTGTGACGAAAGGAATACCAAAGACGCCGATCAAGTATGAAAACAAAAGGAAACAATTCTCTAAAGTAGATAATTTCACATGCGATTTAATTCGTCGAGAAATTTATAGATTCTATGCAAAAGGGAGAGCGCCCACCTTAGACGAATTGGTTGCACATTTGCAAGAAATTTGTGATTTTCCTTATGGGCACTGCACTTTGCGCGGTCTCCTAAAAGAGCTGGGTTTCAAATACAGCTCTTTGAATAAGATAAGGTTTATTATGGAATCCAAACTAAGGAAGTTTCGCAGTAATGGACATAAGATAATTTATTTAGACGAAACCTCGTACGATACCCATGACGTATGGAGAAAGTTGGCAAACTTGCAGAAAGGTCTGGGAGAAGGAGGGCCGGTGTTGCAAAACGATTATAAGGGTTCCTCAAAGGCAGCGGCCGACGTGCACATGAGTTAACCGGACTCTATGACAAGTGCATGACCTTGTTCGGAGAATATATGGCAAAATAGGAAAAATGTTGTACTTTTCAGACAAACTAATAAAATGTTTGTATTTCAACTGGTTAAATTTTATTTCCATACGGTAGTTAGTTTCTGGAACACCTTCATACTTTTGCATAACCTTAAGACAAGATTTTACTACACCAACATTTTATATCTCCTTCAAGCTCACAGTTTATGTCAAATAGTTTTTATGTTGTCGAGTGCAGCATTTATAGGGTATTCGTTCATTAATTTGAATGTTCCAATTCTTATGCTTTTATTAGATGAAAACTGATTCCTCTGTCTGTTTTTCTTTCGTTTTTACTCCCTTCTTTTACCTGATCATGCAAATAGGAGGAATTTCTACCCCATCAGATAGTTACTATCGCTTAAAAGATTTGACTACTGCTTAAACCTACTGTACTTTCGTATTATCATTGTAGCTACAAGGAAATAACATACAAAATTTTATCTCGAATAACATGAAATATACATGTAAGAATAGTTTGTGAAATGTTTAGTAGGGAAAGTTATGTGAAGGTAACATATCAGATTATAATTGTGTCATTTGTGCCTGCCTTTTTGTTAATATATTCTTACGATCATTTTGGTTTTAAGGGGATGCTGCACCGAAAACCCCAAATCCAGCAATTTTCAACCAATTTTGCTGAACTTTTTACCACTTAGTTCTGATGCATAGTGGACACAGAATTCAAAATTTTGTTTTTATATCTTCAATAGTTTTGGAGTACTTAATTTTTGAATTTCAAAGTTTGGGCAAAATTCAAACCGCTCCCCGAGATGACAATTTTCAAAATTTTAATTTCTCTATTTCTAAAACTATTTAGATGGTTATGAAGAAAAGACGTATCATATGAATTTCGTATACTGCCTTTAGTTACAGAGGGAAAAAATAGGTATTGAGCAAACAGAAAAGCTAACAAATGATTAAACCTTTGAATTTTTATATCAGTAACTTTAAAAATATCATGAATATCAAAAATTCATACGATAGAAATCTTTGTTTGTTTTCTAAGAACATGCGTTCAAAATTTTAGAGGGACTGAATCAAAACTGCATCGTGTGGAACATTTTGAATGACAAAAAATGTTGAAAAAACTATAAGTGAGTTAATAAAATTTTAAAATCTAAAACATTTTCCTTCTCAGCTACATGTCTTTAAGTAGACTAAAACCCTCCAGATAGATAAGTTTGACCCTCCTGCCTCTTCCTTCTCTCTTCTGCAGCAGTGTTCTTCATTTTTTGTTTCCTTCTAGATGTTTTAGAAGTTACTTTCTCAGAAATTACTGAATGAAGTAAGCGTAATTGTTTTTTCCCTTGGCTAATTTTTAGAGATTCTAGTGAAATCTGTGTCAATTATGTCTGACTGCAGCTTGAGTGAGGCAGAACAACTAAAACTAAATTCATTGATGGTTGATGTCACAGCGACCCGAAGTCTCTTCTTTGAAACAAATATTTCTTTTGGGCTATCATGCCATATCAAACATTCATTTGCATTTTGTGTCTTACGCAGTGTACATCTCCTTAGGATTTCATCTGATGCCAGCCTTTGGTACACAGGCATTAGTTTTCTTACCACATCAGGCCTCAAGTATGTTCCCATTGTTGTGTTATGTTTAGGTGTTTCTTCCCATGTATCGTTTAGCCTATTCATGATCCTAACTATGTACACAGTCAACAGAAGGTCGTTTGTGCCAAATAATGTTTTACCTATAACCTATATAACAGTTATATGCACGTTTTGGTGTATAGAATACCTTTATAAATGTTAAATGGCACAGTAAAACTCGTCAATTATATATAAAGAGTATGTAGTTTAACGAAAAACACAAGAAAATCCCGACCGCTTGAAACTCACACAAAAGCAAAAACATAAATATTACTATTTGCTTTCAATGTTTGCAGCCAGTGTTTTGTTTCCATGGTGCCACATATTGTAAGAAATAACCATCATGCCAACACACAAAATTCCACCAGAAACTTTGCCCGCTAATTTCAAATGTATTAATTTAGTACATTCAATCGAATTCAAATGATAGAATTATGTGAATCCAAGAGCCGGCATGCACGTGCATACAGGCATTTAAATTGTCATGTGAGGGTATTTAAATGCTAGAAACTCATAAATTTAGTTAGATTATGATAATATAAGGTTCAAAGTATTTTATTATCTGAAAAACAATTTTGAATCTGCATTCCCTTAACTATCTTTAAATAAAATTATCTTTATTGTCGGAAGAAATTATTAAATATAATAAATGCGTTATAGCAAATATTAGTAACGTCACAATCTATGTATTAAGTAATCATGTTCGAGATAGAAATTACCCGATGTCTTAGATAACAAAAGTATTAGTGTGAAAGCCCAAGTTGCCAACCTGATCCGCCAGATAAATGCACAGTTCGCTCAGACAAACAGAAAGGAGATAAAAATAAATCCAGGTTTATATCTCTCCCTGAAAAATTAACACCATTACAGCGTGACCTAATCCCTCCAGAAGAAATAAGGGAGATTAATGTTATTGATTAGTTCCAGGAATTGATTTAAGTGCTGTTTTTGCTTTAGATGGTCTCTTCCGATCACTTTCGAAAGGAAAATAAATGCCCCGTATTACGGAATGTTGCTTCTTTACTGAAAAGCTGTAACACAGTTGTTAAACACTCTGTCTTCCTTCCTTATTTGTATTGCTTATTTATTTATTCTATAAACGTGTAACAAAATAACTGAATGAAATGGCAAAATGCTCAGACAAAGCGGCGTTCGCTGGAAAGATAATTTGCCTATTGAAAAAATAAAGAGGGCTCGGAAATGTATTAAGCAGACTACTAGCTTCAACCGAGGTTCGAACTCGGGTCCTTTTGGGTGTAATGCGGTGGGTGGTACACCCAAATTATAGACATCCACCATCTTCTTTCAGGAAAACATCAAAAACTTCAGCGTACATTCAAAAACAATTATTTGAATTTTCTTTAAAAAATAATTACTAAAGATTGACAAAGCACTCTTTAAACATAAAATCTGTTAGTATTTAGTGTAATTTGGGTTACTGTAATTATAACGTGCTATTACAGAGCATCTATTAGCCTCTTCTAATCGGTATTCCGTAACAATGAAAGTTTGAAATTTTCCTAAATAATGATGGAGTAGAATATTTGTTTTATAAGAATTTAAAAATATTTTTGGCACATTTCATTAAATGGTACAGCTCTTGGGTGCTAGAAAGATATTCCTTTGGTTCCTAAAGCACTTCGGGTTAGTCACTGCAAATAGTGAATTTAAATGTTCGACAAACCTTAGTGACTTTGAGGATAATTTTCCAGTATGTATTTACATTTTACAGAAAGTATACAAAAAAGCATCTTAAATTATGCAGGAAAATTAATGAAATAATCGAAGTGGATTTTACAAAACGTTTTTGCTGAATTGGGTAATAAACTATTTAAACTGTTTAATTAGAGAAGCGGAATTCACCTACAAGGCCCAGAGAGATGGCGCCGCGATAACCTCCTACATTCGGGAAGTTCCATGTTTGACTTCCTTCGCACCGGCAATTCTGACCATGGTAGTTTTCGTGGTAGGCCGAATGCTAGGTTGTTTCCCCTTCTACCAAAAGTTTCATGTCTTTCATTTTCTGTCCCAGGCAGTTGGTGCTGTGTCAGCGCGATTAAGTTCAGTGGTAAGTGCTTCAGAGTTGCCTCGGCTTTTGGCAAATTTTCTTTCAGGCCTTCTGGGGAGCTTTGTTTTAAATGAGCTAATTTCCTTCTGTTCCGTGACCAGAAGCTTTGTTTTTCAAGTTCTATCCTTTGAGACGTGACTGCTTGCTAGTGTTCCTGTTGTAACGAAAATACTTAGCTGTGTATTTGAGGTTGGTTAAATCCCACGTTGCGTAGACAATATGTATCGAATTTATGCAGTTCCCTGATGTTCTGGAAGTATTACCCCGTCCACGGCTGCTCTGATGTTCGCATAAGATTCTTTTTCCCAGGACGAATCGCGGATGTAAAGAAGATGGTGGATTTTTAAATGAAACACTATTTTATCGAATTACTTTTGAATAATCTTTTCGATTTATTGATAATTTGACTTTTTAACACTTGATAATTAAAGATTTTCACTATAAATTGATAATTGTTACTCGTAGCACAATTACAATTATACTATAACAACTTTTGACGATAGCGTCCATTTTACAATTTGACGAGTACGTCTTACTCACACAACAGCTTGATACAGAAGAAGAAGGGAACAGCTTCATCTCGTTCTTATATATTAACTGGGTCGTTGCTATGACGACGAATCAACATTATTCATTTTTTACAATTTTGATTGATGATTTTCTCATACATTTTCCAGATAATTCCATTTTATAGTTTTTAAAATTTACACATATTTGAATAACCATTTTAAATCGTCTCACTGTTAATGTTAAATGTCTCCTGGCTTCCTAGTTAACTTGGTTAATTATATAAAATTAATTAAATTATATTCTTGTCCCAGGAAGATTGATCACCATGCTCATATACTTTGCCCTTTGCTTAAGCAGAGCTTTAACGTCCTATGACTAGGGAACTAGCGACACCTCGACCCAAAGTGATCTAATAGGATCTATCATCCTATAAGGAAAGAATGGGGTAAAATAAGCGCAGAAGGCTGTAACCCACAAACATGTGGACCGAGAAGGGCGTAAAGAGGTCATGCGGAACTTCAGCCGGAAGCGCCTGCGAGAATTTCAAAAAGAGTTCTCTCTGGTGGTGTTGGGGAGGTGTTATCATAAGGTGGCTCAGAAAAGGCTGCAATATGGCTGCCATACTTCCCAACAATCAATATCTATACCAACTAGCGATCCACACTTACACAGCCCCTAAGGTTTGTGAAACATGAAAGGGGATGCTTGATGATAGGAAAGAAGGGGTAAGAAGCATATGGTCGAAGTGACGGCCCCAGGAAACGAACCCAGGATCGACACACACATTACATTAAGTATCCTTAACCCACCAATGTTAAATATGCTAAATTCGGGCTGTATTTAAAATGTAAGGCTGAAGTTTATACAGGATGTAGATGAATGCTTTTAAGTTATTTTGGTGCACATTAATGCAATCGGTTTGTTATTATCTTAATTATGCCAGATTTTGATTGAATTTATTACCAACTCCTTTTTAAAAATAATACCAAACGTGTTAGTAGTAACAAAGTGAATCCACAACAGTCGCTTACAGCTGACTTTTATCTTTTGAACATTTAATTTCGCTAACTTCAATATTTTCCGAGAAGCAGGCCATTTATGCTATGAAGTGACACTTAAGGAATAAACTGTTCAAAGCAAAACTGAAGAGAAGATACTCCTTTGTAAATGAATGAATAATGTATTAACTTCCTTAAGCTTTATATAAAATTTGCACAATTTATTATTCCCTCTTGCAGCTAATTATTTATATTTCTTAACTTTATGATTAACGCTTTAGTTGTATATATAATGTGAAAGTCTCTTACTCGTGACATTAACACCTGTACATCTGCAGTGAAAGAAACCTTACGGCTTTTTTTTTTTTTTTTTTTTTTTTTTTTTTTTTTTTTTTTGGCTTGTTAACTACTATGGTCATATCGGCTGAAGGTGTTAACTCGTTATCTTTGGGTTTATTTATCATTACATCACGCACACATTCACACTCTCATTCATACTTCCAGACTCTGGGGAAGATGGGGAATTATCTTGGTCGGAGAAAAATCCCTACCCCCACCGCCGGGAATCGAACCCGCGACCCCTAGCACGGTAGGCAGGTGCTATACCGACTGAACTACGGGGCCAGCCACGGCTTTTTTTTTTATTAATTACAGCATGCTCCATTTCCTAATTTGTAATATTACATGCCCTGCTTTCGGGATAGTTTTATAATTATTAAATTACAGTGCACATATACATTGGCTGTTTTAGTGATAAATTAACATATTACTAAAAATTTACTTTTATAATCTATCAATTTGAGTATCCTTTAGAAAGACCACAAATTCTTTTGTATATTATTTCACTAATTTTGTTTCGTTTTCAGTCCACTTTCTATGTCTCCTCATTTGACTGTCGCGGAACTTTTCCTTTCCTTCTTCCAGTCTCGAACTCTCGAATAGTAGGTGGTCCACAGTTTGTTCCTGGGCTCCACATCTGCAGGTCGGACTGTTATATGTAAGCGGTAAAAGTATGACTGGTATTCTATCATGTACAGTTTTAAAGGTAGTGACAATTCCTGACAATGGAATAAAGGTGTTTAACCTGTCCTTTACCCTTGGAAAAGAAAATGATATAGTTATTTTTCCCTTCTCTGTTTCCTGCCATTGATTTTCCCGCAGTTCTTGTGTTTCCTTCAAGTTTTCTTAGTGGCATTTTGTGGCAGCTAACAAGAAGTGAAGCATCTTTTGCTGAAATTTTGGCGAGGACATCTGCCAGCTAATTTCCTCAATTACCTAGATGAGCTTTCACACATGTATAGTGTATTGTTCAACCTTCGTTTTCTAAATGTTTTTGTTTTCTGATTTCTTCTATTAAATGTGTGTGGATTTCAAAAATACTTAGGGAGTCAAGTGTTATCTGGCTATCAGTGTATTGCAGCTACTTTCTCAATTTTCTTAAAAGTTTTTATAAGATGATAAAGTGCTTAATGGTTTTAATATTCCTAACTGTTCAGCCTGGTTATTCGTACAATTGTTATCTACTCTATCTCGGTTTGTGGTTCAGTGCTGATGAAGAATATAACAACTCCTGAACCTACCCCATCATTTATTTTTACCCTTCTTCTTTAACCAAACTCATATACCAAAATGTTATTATTCTTTCCATTATCATTCCAGTTCTTCTTGTCTTTCCTAATTCTAGCCTAGGTGCTGACCTCGGAAAGCCTAGTAGCTCTTTACAAAACCTTCTGTAGTTTTGGTCCACCGTTTTGTTTACCTCTGTGCCCCCTTCCCAGATCTCCACTGCATACAATATTTTGGATTCGACTAGTGCTTCGTACTTTCTTTCTAACCATTTGGTTGTCATTTCTAGTTTATATTTGCATATGCTTATTCCATTCATTGCCGCCCTTCCTTTTGTTTAATGAAAAAATCTAATAACAATCTAGAGCTACAAATAACTAATTGTTATTCTAACATTTAGGAACACACTGAATTAACTTTGATCTCCATTTATTTAATTGTTTCTTTTGGATAGGTAAATTTCTCTATTCAAAATACTCCTTGGGCCCCAGTCTGTAACTTATTAGTCTGAAACCTTCAATATATATTTTTATTTTTTGCCCATGGCGCGATAGCAATGGAGGGCCAAGGCCTGCCAACCCGAATGTCGACCTCACGCCCACATACGTTTTTTCCAACCGATACGGGGAAGAGATGTGGTCAGCAGCTCGGCACCCCCTGCAGGAAAGTTGGCTTTCTTGACCAGGACCGCTTACCTATTGTGAGTTCCTCAATGTCCTCACGATGTTGAGTGGGCACTGGTCCTATAACCGGAACTTCAGCCTCCAGGGGTGGAATCGATCCCGAGCCGCATTCCGTGGCAGCGAACCAAGGCATGATGCCTTAGTCCACGACGCCACAGTGCAGAACCCTTGAATAATTACGGATTTAAAAAGTTTCCACAAGTCAAAAATATTAAATAACTGGCTTCCATAACTCACCTTGAAAAGTTTGAAGAAATCACTATCATGTGTAGTTTTTCTTATCTCCCACCTAAAGCAGTTAGAATCAATACATTTATATATAACAATTAACTAACTCCGTATACTTCTTGTTAATTTCAAATTAAATATTTGGTTGCGATGTTCAGTAACCGAAATATTAGATTATTCCAGTTAAACCATTTACTGTAAAAATGAAAGTGAAACATAAAACTCAAAGAAAGCTGGACCATATTTGAAGCATATATTATAAAAATATGGAAAAAAGATATTTCATATTGTTGTATTAAAAGGGATTAATGATTAATTAAAATTATAATAATTTAAGAACATTTTAGCATATCTCATTAACATTTCCAGTACATTAAATGTTTTTTTTTTAATTTACGTCCTCCAATGCTAAGTCATGCCGGACGATGAGTGGAATGGGGAAATAATGCTCAGACGAGCCCAGAGTCCATAGAGCTTACAGTTACCCGACATTCGTCTTTCAGGATAAGGGAAAACCCCACGTAACTCACCCTGACCTAGATTCGAACTCGGTATCTCTTGAACGTGAGGCAGACACGCTACCAACTACGCCACCGAGGTGGGCATTAAATGTTTTATGTTTCCATATATTTTAAAGGAAAAAATCGTGAGAAAATTATATACATTTTTCAGGAGTGCTGTGCCTTAAGAGTATTTCTCTTTTTATGTTATTATAAGCAGTTGTGTATAATACTTCCAGAAATTGTCTTATTTTATTTTATTTTCAACTTTTGACAATCCATGTTTAATTTTGATTGCAGGAGAGTATACGGAATACAGTTTGCGAGCAGTACCCATAGACCAATACAACATCAAGCAAAAGGCTGAGTTGCTTCTGGAACAATATGGCCGAACGGGTTCCTTGTTCCCACACAACGTGGTCATGACACTGCTAGGAGATGACTTCCGGTTTGACCGTGACATTGAATGGGACCAGCAATACCACAACTACAAACTACTTTTTGATTACATCAACTCAAATAAGGATAAGTACCACGCCGAAGTGTCCTTTGGTACGCCAAGTGACTATTTCCGGGCAGTGAGGGAAAGAATAGAAGACAGTGGCAGCAGCTTTCAAACCCTGAGAGGAGATTTCTTCGTGTACAGTGACATCTTCTCAGAAGGCCGTCCCGCTTACTGGAGTGGCTATTTCACAACACGTCCTTACTGGAAGATTTTGGATCGCGAACTGGAGGCGAATCTGCGCTCTGCTGAGATACTCTACACGGTAGCTCTGAATAGAGCACGGCAGCACGGCTTCAACAAGACTATCCAACTTCTGGAAAGAGACTATGAAAGGGTCACACGTGCACGGAGGTCTCTAGCTCTCTTCCAGCACCATGATGCCATCACTGGAACTTCCAAGGCCTTTGTCATGCACGACTATGCCCTCAAAATCTTTGAAGGCATACAGGTATGTTAAAAGCTTTTTCAGTTATTTAACATTGCAGGGTGATCCAATATTTCAGTAAGATTAACTTTCGCAATAACTAGCACAATTGCTTAGAATTATTATAATAATAGAATATTAGAAGAAATTTTATATAATTTTTATTGATCGATCAGCAGTACAATGCTTTACAGATCAGAGTGAAAAGAAGGTAACAGTACAATAAGAACAATAACACTCAGGGGTAGGCTAACAGGCCGCCCCCTAACTACATTAAGTTAGAACTCCAATAATACTTTCTGAGAAATTGTGCCAATATTGAAGATGTAATACACACATCAAGCACTAGAATCACTCGAATCAGATGTATCACTTAGAAGCAGGTCCTGTGGTAATCTCCTCTTCAAGCGTGAGGGCTGGCGCGTGCGGACGTCGATGTTATAATGCACAGCTCCTTGAACTTCTTGCAGCGTGGAAAAGAAACGACGAGCGATCCTGCGAATATAATCGTGTAGAGGTAACAGTCCTAGTTTGTGATGGAGCTGCTGATTACGGATGAACTATGAACTCCAAGGTATTTAACGGGAGTTGTAGTGGGGAGCCAAGCGACATTGTTCTTGTAGAGACACAACGGAGTAAGCAAAGTATATCGGCGAAGAGTGAAGATTTTAGCTTCGGTTTTCTGAGGGTTCAATTAGATCCGCTAAGTGCTGAACCAATGAGTTAGGCGATCTAAAGAGAGCTGTATCACTTGTTGTGCGTGCTGGAGATTAACATGAGAATAATATAGTACTGTGTCATCAGCGTAAAGAGCTAAAGAAGTCGGAGCTAAATCAGGAATATCAGAAATGTATATACTAAATAGAGTCGGGACCAAGATAGAACCCTGTGGGACACCTGCGGTAATATTACGTGGGGATGAAAGCTTTCCACCAATGCCTACTGAAAAGCTGCGGTCATAGAGGAAACTGTGGATTAGATGATTAGTAATTAGGAAGATTGATGTGGTAGAGTTTAAGGAGCAAACTATCATGCCATAACCTGTCGAATGCCTGTGCCACATCGAGGAAGACAGCCGTGGTATACTGATGGGCCATGAAGCCGTGGACAATTGACTGAGTTAATCGTAAAAGCTGATGGGTAGTGGAATGTTTGTGACGAAATCCAAATTGATAAGGCGGAAGAACATGGTTATGATTAAGGTAAGACAGAAGACGGTGATGAATTACTTTTTCAAACAGCTTGGAGAGGGTCGGCAACAGACTTATAGGACGATAGTTTTCGGGAAGGTGTTTGGGTTTATTGGGCTTATTGAAGACTGCTATATGATTAGAAGAAATATTTAGAGTAATTAGATTAATTACTTGGATAATGTCAAGTAAGTTCTTGAATATGCGCAGTAATCATATACTGTAGTAATAAATTCATAATAGTTAATTTGGGCACAATAGCTAAGTTCAATACGTGTAAGCCGTAGATTTTTATATTTATTTTCAGTTACAGTATAACATTAGTTGCAGTTCTTAACCCAGAACAAGAAAGGATCATTTAAAATAATCAGAATCTATAATTAATGTGTATTATACCTAAAGTAGCATTTAATGAACCTAAATACTATAGTGTGATAAAATGTTGGAAGTGTCCTCCACCAGCATCTATACATGGTTGCACTCGTCTCACCCTATTCTCTGAAGTTTTACGGAGAGTATCCTCGCCAACGTTACTTATTTCGGTTCGAATGGATTCCTTGAGAATATCGGTTGTCGGTGGCCTATTATTGTACTCCCTATTTTTTAGATAACCTCACAGGAAAAATCAGGTGAGGTTAGGTCAGGGGATCTGGGGGACCACAGACCTTTACAGATTATTCGATTATCAAAGAAACTGGTTACAAGTTCCATGGTGTCATTGGGTGTGTGACACGTTGCTCCATCTTGCTAGAAATAACCTTCTCTCAATTCGATATCATCTCCGTAAAACTTCAGAGAATAGGGTGAGAGGAGTGCAAACCTGTATAGATGCTGGTGAAGGACACTTCCAACATTTTCTCTGAGATATAAATAGTGTAATGTAATCTCCCAATTGTGTATTATATTCTCTCAAAGTTGCACGTGTGTCCTAGTGTTGATTTTATTGAAATGGTTCAGGTTTGTATGGATCTCACTATATTTAAATCAAATATATTGTCACCCGAACGTCAGAACTCCCTATAGAACTGGCCGGCAGTAAGGTCAGACGTGAATCATGCTGCCACGCCTATCCATTTGTCTCCTGTCACTAACTGAAGGGATGATTAGGACAGGGATCGCGGGCCACTGTGCGGTCTCTTTCCCATTCCCCTGAGTTCTCGAAAATACAGGATATTTCATCTAACCCGGAACCTTCTAGATTGGCCAGTTGGTCCTATATAAGCAACGCGTCGGGCTGGAGGAAAGTTCAGTTCTTGGCGAGCAGCGTGAGTAGCGCCCAGTGAACGGACTGTGTACGTGCATCGGAGGAGTGTACGTAACTGCTTGCAGTGGATCTGTGACAGACGAACTGGTGAATTGTAATTGTGTGCATTACGTAATTCTGTGTAATCGGCAAGTGTTACGATTGTAATTCGGTGGAAATAAGGAACATCTACCGATTACACAGAATTACGTAATGCACACAATTACAATTCACCAGTTCGTCTGTCACAGATCCACTGCAAGCAGTTACGTACACTCCTCCGATGCACGAACACAGTCCGTTCCCTCACTGTGCGCTCCTCACGCTGCTCGCCAAGAACTGAACTTTCCTCCAGCCCGACGAGTTGCTTTTATAGGACCAACTGGCCAGTCTAGAAGGTTCCGGATTAGATGAAATATCCTGTATGTTCGAGAACTCAGGGGAATGGCAAAGAGACGGCACAGTGGCCCGCGATCCCTCTCCTAATCATCCCTTCAGTTAGTGACAGTAGAAAAATGGGTAGGCGTGGCCAGAATGCTTCACGTCTGACCCTACTGCCGGCCAGTTCTATAGGGAGTCCCGACGTTCGGGTGACAATATTGAAGTAAAGATGTATATATTAATTTAATAAAGAAATAAATATTCTTCAAGATTTTCATGAAGAACTATTCAGTAATATTGAAAAATTAAATAAAATAAATTACTGTAGTATTATCACGATATGATGCAAATGTTCGTACACACATTAATTGAATTCCAGAAAAAATGTCTACCTGCAGCATCCTGCGAAATACTCTATTAATTTCCCCTTCCAAATTTGTGTATGCAAGAGTTTCTTCTAAGTCGTCATTATAAATTTCATAAATAAATATATAATACACCATGCAACCTTTCACAAACAAATAAAATGGTGCCCCAATAACGGGCTCTCTCCGACCCATCCAGATCGCAGAGTGTACACATAGTTTATAAAATAAGAATAATTGAAAATCAACTAGTAGCATTCCAGCTGTTTATGTAACCAACTTCATTTTAATGTCAGAAGAATGTTAGCACTCAAAGTTCACTTCCATGTTCTGAGTGTTCGAAACTAGAGGATCGGAGATCGAGTCTGGTTGGATTAGTTAGCTTGATTTCTGTTACTTCTGTTATCCTTTAAGGAAAACGTCGAGTAACTCTCTAATCAGGGTGTCAGACAAGGGTGTACTTTATCACCTTCACTTTTTAGTATTGATATTGACGACCTAGTATGCAAATGGAGGCAGCTATTGAATGTAGATTTTAAAATTTCGAATAACAACTTTTTAAATATTTTATTGTTTGCTGACGACTTAGTTATTATACAAAATAGCGAGTCTGCCCTGCAAAAATCTATTTTTAAACTTAGTGAACTTTGTAAGCAATATAATATGAACATTTCTTTTATAAAATCAAAGGTAATGGCATTCATTGTGAAAGAGCCAATTACAACAAAAATAGTTATAAATAATCGTTGCGTTGAACAGGTAAGCCATTTTAACTACTTGGGAACTGATGTTAGTTATGACAAGGAATATGATGTCTACAATAAAATTTGCAAATTTCAAACAGTGTGTGGAACAACAAATAGAACATTTACAAACAAAATACGTAACGAAACAAAATTAAAGTTCTACAATTTTATGGCTGTACCTATACTGACATACGGAAGTGAGACTTGGACGTTAACTAAAAAGCAACAGAGTAAAATACAGGCTTCAGAAATGAAATTCTTGAGAAGTGTGAAAGGATGCACGAAGAGGGACTTAATAAGAAATGAAAATATAAGAGAAGAGCTGGACATTTGTTGTATGAATGATAGGTTAAAAGATCTCAAACAAAAATGGAAGGGACATAAAAGAATGTCAGATAATAGACTTACAAAACAAATATTACAGTATCATCCTAAAGGTAGGAGATCGGTGGGCAGACCCAGAAAACGATGGCTGGAGGACTTCGAAGGCGGAACAGGCACTTGATTGTCTATGCCATGAAGTGAAGAAGAAGAAGAAGAAGAAGAAGAAGAAGAAGAAGAAGAGGAGGAAGAGTAGGAGGTGGAGGAGGAAGAGGAGGAGGAGGAGGTAGAGGAGGAGGAGGAGGAAGAGGAAGAGGAAGAGGAAGAAGAGGAAGAAGAGGAAGAGGAAGAAGAGGAAGAGGAAGAAGAGGAAGAGGAAGAAGAGGAAGAGGAGGAAGAGGAAGAAGAGGAAGAGGAAGAAGAGGAAGAGGAAGAAGAGGAAGAAGAGGAAGAGGAAGAGGAAGAAGAGGAAGAAGAGGAAGAAGAGGAAGAGGAAGAGGAGGAAGAGGAAGAGGAAGAAGTAGAAGAGGAAGAGGAAGAAGTAGAAGAGGAAGAGGAAGAAGTAGAAGAGGAAGAGGAAGAAGTAGAAGAGGAAGAGGAAGAAGTAGAAGAGGAAGAGGAAGAAGTAGAAGAGGAAGAGGAAGAGGAAGAGGAAGAAGTAGAAGAGGAAGAGGAAGAGGAAGAGGAAGAGGAAGAGGAAGTGGAAGTGGAAGTGGAAGTGGAAGTGGAAGTGGAAGTGGAAGAGGAAGAGGATGGGGAAGGGGAAGGGGAAGGGGAAGAGGAAGAGGAAGAGGAAGAGAGGAAGAGAGGAAGAGAGGAAGAGAGGAAGAGAGGAAGAGAGGAAGAGAGGAAGAGAGGAACTCTCTGCTTAATGGAGCCATGGTTTATCTGAGTATCTTGCACCCATTTCATTCGTCATCTTTGCAGACTTCAGATAAGGGAGACTTTTAGGAAATTCCTGCAATGAAGGTTCACTTTTGGAAGTTCTTAACAACAAAATGGATATAAATTTTAGTAAAAGAGCTCTTGTTCTAAATTAGAGACTCGCTGCATTACTAAAATAATGTTTTAAGTAGATTTCACTAGCAACCACAACTGACTTGAAGTTTAAATGATGTGTACGGGGTAATAAATGGAAGTATTATATAAAATACTGTGACTTTGTGGGTTCGTGAAATGAAAAGTCCAATTACACAAACTCAACAATGTTCTTTATTTCCACCGACTTACAGTTCAACACTTGCCAATTACACAGAATTACGTAATGCACACAATTACAATTCACCAGTTCGTCCGCTACCGTTCCGATGCACGTACACAGTCTTCTCGTCCGTTCACTAGCTCGTCAAGCACTGACTGACGCAATTCACTCACTGCAGCCCTTTTATAGGTAATTGCCGTTTTCTCGAAGCGTCTAGTTTCAGTGAATCACCGCGAAGGTTCCAGATGGCAGTGGAAGTGGGGAAGAGGCGGCCAGCGACAAGTGACACTTCCCTAATCATCCAGTCAGTTAGTGACAGAGACTAATGGGTGGGTGTGGCTTGGCTGCCTCTGGTCCCTTCTCAGCTGTCGTTGGTCTGGCTTTCCGATAATTGGGTGACAATACTATCGGAAGTTGTTTGCTAATATGTAATTATATTCGAGTTAGAAGATATCTAAAAATCCATCATTTTTATTGCTTTGGCTGTATTGTCGCTGCAATTTTGTTGGTGTGAGGTATGTTTCAGCAATCTTTCCATTCTGTTTACTGCGCATTCGTCCATCAATACATCAATGGCTATTCACTATTATAATGTAACCTCCATGCAATGCATAATGTAATGTATAGGTCTCATAAGACATTGGTAGCCCTTTAACAAAAATCGTTTGGTTAGCATGTTGTTTCCAATGCAATGATCTTCATGTAATGCATGTTTGTTTCTTGTTAGGGAACATAAAGCATGAATTATCGCCCTCTATTTGTAATTAAAAGAGTTACATGAAATGTTTGCCTTCGTACATTTTTGCATAGTTTAAACCTATTTTCATTCGCAAATGTAAATATCAGCTTCCTCAATTGCTATTTAAGGATACATATTTGGTGATACAGAAAATAAACCTATTACACACACGCACACTCATACAACATGTAGCTCTGCTTGGCGCAGACGTAAGGGTAAGCAAATTATATTTTACATACTTTTACAATAATGCAGTTGAAAAAATCAAAATTGGAAAAGCATTTTCGCAAATTATGTATATTTTAAAATACTATAACTATAATTATAGTTTATGAATTACCTGTTTTCCTAATCCAATGGAACTGCCAGTGGCTCATCCATATCGCTGTCAATGTCACTTCCGTTAAGAGACAATTCGTCATTGTCACTGTCTTCATCGTCTGAGTGTTGCAAATTTATGATTATAGTTTCCAAAACCTCGTCACGTGCTCTTTATTTCTTAAAATCATCTTCTTGAAGGTTTTCTGCATGCCTCACGCAGTTTTCCCAGTCCTGTTGTGTTACCTTGTCAATTTCTTCGTGAACAAGTCGTTTAACGTCAGTCAGTTTCAAAGTATTATTTCTGTTTTCAATCCCTCTTTTTATTTCAGTCCACACCAACTCAACTGGATTATGTTGGCAGTGGTAAGGTGGGAGGCGTATTACGTGGTATCCCCTTTCAGTTGCAAGTTGATCCAGCTGATACACCTTTCCGTGTTTTTAAACGGAAGAACTCTTTGCAATAACTCATTTTCAGTTTCTGTTTCCGAAAATTTTTTCAAGAACGTGTACACCTTAAAAATAATACATCGAGCCTGACTTCGCAATACCTGCATTTTTGACTCGCCACTAAATTCACCGCAAGAAACCATTGCACTATTTAACTCTTACTCTACTGTTGTGTAAAGACAACTGAATGATATTGATGTGAACTCTCCAGAGTAAATAAACATTTCTTATCGAGCATTCATTAATAAACATAAGCATACAGCATTCCACAGGCTAAGAGGAAAGGAAGTGTTTGTTCTTTCTCGAATTTAACACCTTGACAATTGTCAAGGACATGTGGAAGAGATAGGCCCTAATAGGTTACACCAAAAATAGTACACAGTTAAAATACAATGGGAGAGGAGATCAAAAGAGACCGAGAAGCCCGCCTCGGTAGCGTAGATGGTAGCATGTCTGACTCACGTTCAAGAGGTCCCGAGTTCGAATCTCGGTCAGGGTGAGTTACCTGGATAAAGTTTTTTCCGGAGTTTTCCCTTATCCTGATAGACGAATGTGTGGTAACTCTATGCTCCATGGACCCCGGACGCATTGGGCATCATTTCACCCATTTCATTCATCGTCCAATATGACTAAATGTTGGGGAATGTTAATTACAACAACAAAACGGAGAATACGATGAAGGATGTGTTCTGAACTCGAAATGGACAATTGTTTCTGACATCTTAATTAGGAAAACAAGAAGTAGGAGAAGAAAAAATTATTCTTATGACTAAACAAGTTATAGGCTGCGATAAAAGAAAACCGAAATAATGGAAACTTAGCCAAGAGGTATGTTTCTATTAAATTAATGAAGCGAAGCAATTATATGAAAAAATCATATCAGAAAAGTATGAATATTACGTTGAAAAATACAATAAAAAGTTTATAGTTAAAAATAAAAGTTAAAAAGCATTTTTTCTTTTTAGTACAGTTCCATATTGCGCTACCATAGTCGGTTTTCTTACTGTCACATGATGGAAGTAAATAGGTTTAACCTCCACTTTATATTGCTGTAATATAGCGACACGTGAAAATAATATTTAACAGGTTCCTCTAAAAGATGAAATTATGTTTTCGCATTCTAACCTTAATCTAAATTATTTTTCAGGCAATAACATAGATAAGTTAATATTGGTTTAGCTAGAGTCAGAGGTTGAAACGGCCAGAAAAGCATTGTCGGGATCTGGGAAAGGAGGCACCTGAGTGTACATCGAAGTAGGACTGTTAACATTTGGAAGCATAGCGTATACACAGCGGGGTAAAATAGCGTTAAGGTTGATGTTCCGGGAGAGCCAAACTACCTTCACCCCTGTCACGCGGACTCACTAGCCCGTTAGTCGTGGGAGCATCTGCTCCACTGAATACAAGCCATGCGTGTGATTCCATTTAGGACAGGCGCTCACAGCAACCTGCTAGCGCCTGGGTAGCTAGTCCATTTTATAATTACACTAACATCGCCACTATAGTGTTCACATCACGTGATTTACTCCTGGCTAATGTTAGATATGAATCGATTCCTTGCATACTTCATTTGCTGGAGTAGAATTCCTTGCTACCGTGCTTCCAAACATTCTATATTATTTAAATACTAACCTTTTCGTTATTAACGTTTTCATTTTTATTCCGAGCGGAAACAAATTGGGGGATGAATAGATTGGCGTAGCGGACGTATCGGTATAGAAAGAAAAGCGGCAGAACATTCAATTTCAATAGATAATATAATCATAAAAACAAAATAACACATTTCTACATATCTATTCATACCTTTATGCACCTCACACACATTTTCCACATTAGAAATGTTTCTTTCCCACAGCTCCCACACGAATTTCATAGTACATTCTCGATTTTTCTGGACTAATTTTAGCACCATTTCATCCATCGTCCTATATGACTTAAGGGGGGACGTATGCATATATTCAGGGTCTTACATAAATTGCCATAACATCCAAAGTTTTCAAGTTAGAGAAGTGAAACTTAGTATACTCATTTAAGATAATACAATTAATATGCACAATTGTTTTCATAATTTCCCATTGTTTATAACTAATGCTACATATTTTTTCTGTATGCAGAGATATTTCCAAACTTAAGGCCATTTTTTTTCAAAATTCACATATGCTAACTTTCTGAAGTTTGGTATGTTATTTTAATGCACACTAAAAATGTATTTGTTGGATTTAGATTTCTTATTGAAGCTGTATAAAATGTTTAAAAAATGTTAATCGTTTGCATCCTTTAAAAATTAAAATAATTTCATATATTTTGTATCATCACATTCCATCTGGAGCTTAATCTTAAATTCTAGAACCAATAAAATGTTCATTGTGGCATAAGAAAGCTGTGTACTAAATTGCATCACTGTAGATGAAGTAGTTTGAGAGAAAAATGGGTTGATGTTGTAGAAAATGCAAGTTAAGGGGAAAGGCAAATAAAAATACAGTAAGTGTTATTCAGTTTGCCTTTTAATTTTAAGTCAGAACTTCACATATCCATAGTCTGTATCCTCATTCTGTTCTTCTTCAGCCTTTCTTCTTAAATTCGTCTTCTGTCTTGCTTCTTTCTGCATTAATTTCTTAGCTCTTTCTGCACCAGCGATGCAAATGTCGATACGCTGCAAAATTGTTTCCATAAACACACCAGGTTGATACCCTAACTGATGCATAACTTTCTTTCTGCCAACATTCCCATCATTAAACACTATTGCAGCATCAAATGTAGCAATTTTCACCACTGTGGAAGACACAAATGATGTTTTGGGACACCTTTTCTATATCAGACTGTTGAATCTTTCATTTGGGTTTTGTGTCTCTCCATAGAGACATTTTTTTAGCAAGTCTGGGTGTGCTAAAATTGGTAGGTGGGCTTTAGAGATTCCAAGACAGCTGATGGAAGACTATGTGTTGCTACTATGCAACACTAGGGCATTTAATTTTTTAAAGGTACATACAGACCACGTACAGTCATATTATTTTGGTGTTTGATAGCTAACACTTTATACTATTTTACAAAACAATAAAAAATTAGACTTTTTGAATATTTTCTCGTACATCCCCCCTTAACTTTGGAGCACGTAAATTATATATATATATATATATATATATATATATATATATATATATATATATATATATATATTGAATCCCCAGTCTTACCTAAGTCGGCTTCGGCCGCTGTTGCAGCGGTATATATTTTTGCCCGTTTGCTGCACTGATTAACCATCATAACAACAAGGAGAATAGAGTAAGAAAATCTGTGTATACACAAGTTCCTGGAGCAATTTCTACACCTTCGTTATAAATCTATCTTAAACGAGCATAACTATTAACAAAATGCCAGGAATGAAGGAATTACATCCATCCTTTCTGGAAAAGAAGCTCTATTTCTCACTTATACTTAAGAAACACAATCGTATTACATAATTAACTGTCCGTCTTCACCCACAAAGGGCGTTGCAGCGCAACAATACACTACCTTTCCCTAGCGAGCAGATTTCGAAAAACTAAGAGTCGCCCGCCAATCCAAATAACCCGCTCTTACCTTTACATCTTCCCCGCGTGGAGTAATCGTGTGAACTGGTAAAAACCTTGGTTGCGATATCGCGGCTAATTATAGGAGGGCTGTTCAATAAAGAATGATCACAATTTTTTTGACAACGTGCCTTTACTCATCCTCATAATTTTGACGCTCCTTCTCAAAATAGTCTTCCCTGATTGCGATGCACGTGTCCCAGCGTTTCTGCCAGTCTTCAAAGACATGCTGGAAACAATTTTTTGAGAGATCCTTCAAAATCGCCTCCTCAGCCTTCACCACTGCTTCTGATGGCCTCCCACGAAGGCGTTTCTTCAAGTTAAGAAATAGAAAAAGTGATTTGGGGCTAAATGTGGACTATAGGGACGGTGAGGGATGCACTTCGCGTTGATTTTTGCAAGATATTCAGCAACAACTTTGGCAATATGCGCCGCGCATTATCGTGGTGCAGCATCCAGCCTGCTTCACGGAAATGTGGTCTTTTGCGCCTGATATAGACTTGCAATGTTTTCAGGACATCTCTGTAGTATTGTCCAGTTACTGTGTGTGCAGGTACAACATGCTGATAAACCATTCCATGAATATCAAAGAATGATATGACCATAACTTTCCCAGCAGAAGCAACCACTTTTGCTTTTTGGGGGATTGGTGATGAAGGAGATTTCCACACTGAGCTGTTTGCTCTCAGGATCAAAATGATGTAGCCAAGTTTCATCAACAGTGATTACGTTCGAAAGAAACTCCGGATCTTCCTCTAACATAAACTTTAACTGCATGTTGCCATTGAGCTACTATGGCCAAAGTGCCAACATGACATTAAAGTTAGAGCGGCTGGACGGAGACCAGAAGATCTGTTGTCCAAACCCCGGCTATGGCATTGAATTTTTCAGTCTGGTTCTACTCGTTCATAGTACGTCCTACACATGGCTATTGTGAAAGAACAATTAATGTCCACTAATTGTACCTAATAGTGGTCCGAACTATAAAGCCCGGGCCTTAAAGTACTTACAGCATAGTAAGTCGCCATTAAGGTAGTTGTCCCATGTGTTTATGAGAACTCCTAGTGGTTTACCGGGAGAAACACGAGTCAGTTGAAGAATTTAATGTCATGTTGGCACGTTGGCCATAGTAGCTCAAGAGTTAGAGCGGCTGGATAGAGACCAGAAGATCCGTGATTCAAATCCCGTCTATGGCATTGAATTTTTCAGTCTGGCTCTACTCTTTCATAGTTCGTACTACACACGGCTAGAGTGAAAGAAAAATTAATTTCCAGTGTAATTTTAATTTTTATAAGCTACCTTTTACAGGTAAGTTCACATCAGGGACTGGGCGTTTGGAGTAACTGCTCATCGGGAAGATATTTATTCGTGTACTGTTGTGCCCTTTGGATGTGTTTACGTTGGGATTTCTAAATCATATATCTCTTTCACACTTTTTAAGTTTTTAGACTCTAGAGGGAAGTTAGGGAATAAAACCGGAACATTTGAATTTCGAAAGTATGAAATATATAAAAGAGTATAACTTGTTTGCCAAGAGTGTATCACGTGAACAGTATAAAGGAAATCGGTGTAAAGGACTGCCCGTTTCCTTGTGACTACAGTAATGCTAGGGAAAGTGACGACGCTGGCTTCTTGAGCTGTAATGTGTACAGTTACCAAAGGATGTCTGTCGCTTGCCACTAAAACTAATGTATGCACAGTCGTCTGAAATACCTGCTGCCTTTGACGATGTGAATACATTGCTTAACACAGATTCATCTGCTACATAGTGTATGTAGCTCCTTTGTGGGGTTTATTCAGCTGCACTTCAGCTTCGCAAAGGGACGACGATGGCCTGTTCACGTAATGTTATCCATTGAATTGACCGCTGAGTTTGCTGCTCAACAGCAAAACAGAGTTACCTTTGTCCCTTTATGTCACCTCCTCCTCCTACCATAACTATTTGCTTTAGGTTATAGTTGAGTCTTTCGTTTAAAGTCTCTGCTAATGTCCAGTCAAGATATATAATTACAAAGTTTAAAAGAACGTGATCGCCAAGTTCAAAATTTGATTTATATTAGAACCGAATTAAGGGTAATTATTATAAGAATCTTCTGAATCGAGAAAGCAGTTGAAGGTATACGAATTAAGGTCACTGGGAGGTTATTTTTAGCCACAGAAGGCTAATTTTTACCAATATTAAAATTTGAATAAGATATAGAAAACTAAACACTATCAGAAATTGAAATTCGGTATGATTACTGTATAAGGATGTGTACATTTAACTGCTGTATAATATTTAAATGACGTTCACATAGGTCCATGCAAAAGGGACATAAATCACACCGTGTGTCCTGAAAAAAATATTGCACCCTATATTTCAGGTGCACTTTACTTGTAGGAATTTAAAGCTAAATGCACCAAGTTTTATCCTAAATAACCTAAGATACAGTTTTATCATATCGGATAAATGAAAATCACTTATGCACATGAAAAATTAATTAGTTTTAAGTAAAAAAAAGAATAATATTTTCATGGACTGAATATTTGTTTTCATCTATTTTATAAATCACAGGAATATAAATTTTAGCCGAATGTTTTCAGGGAGCACTGACAAATAACCACTACAAATTTTGTGTCAATAACGTTTATAGTTTTTGAGAAACATGCACCTAAAGTATGAAAAATCAAGGTTTTGGGAAATCACGATCAAAGATTAAGCACCATTCTCAAGAAGTGGGCGTATCATTACGCCACCATCTTAAAATTGACGAATTAAAGGACTTTTAATACCAGCTGACAACCTATGTTATATATCATTTTAAAGCTGAAGAATTATATAATTTTTTAGCATTAAAAACAAAACAAAAATGGATTTTTGGAAACCTATGGACCTCCCAGTGCCCTTAAGACTGAAAGCTTTGTAATTTTGCACATGTATATCCTTTTGAAAAAGGTTCTACGTGATAGACAGTTTGTACTCGATGCTTAAGTTCTCGGGAAGCAAGTCAGGTGTAAAGACGATTAGAAAGCAACGTTTCGGGAGTGTACATCTCTCCCATCATCAGGATATTTATTAAATGTTATAACCACAAATGAAATACTGGATATAACACAAATATAAACAAAGACAAGACACTATCAAAATTCGACTCTTTTCAGTAAAAGATTCAGGTCTGAAGATGGCGTGAGTATAGAAAATTAATTAATTAGAGCCAACTGAAAAATTCAATGCCATGGCCGCGATTTGAACCACGGATCTACTGGTTTCCGTCCAGTTGCTCTACCCTTGAGCTACCATGGTCAACGTGCCGTCCTGACATTAAATTCTCCAATTGACTCATCATATTTCCCGGTAGACCACTTTAGGGTTCTCAAATTTGAGACAACCACTTGTGGCGACTTACTATTGTAACTACTTAATTACCATGGTAGCTCAAGGGTAGAGCAACTGGACGGAAACCAGTAGATCTGTGGTTCAAATCCCGGCCATGGCATTGAATTTTTCAGTTGGCTCTAATTAATGTATTTAAAAGGATTAATTCTTTAAGGATTAATTCCTCAATATAAATTTATATAGAAAATTAATTTGACCAAGGAAACGTAACTACTTAATGTAAGAACTTAGGCTTTCTCGGCCGGCGTCAATCCAGTAATATGTAGCAGTTTCCGGGTTTACTGGCCGTGGTCTAGTCGGAGAAGCTGAAGCTCCTGACGTTTCTGAAAACATTGCAAGTCCATATCAGGCGCAGAAGACCATATTACCGTGAAGCAGGCTGTATGCTGCACCACGATAATGTGCGGCTGTATATTGCCAATGTTGTTGCTGAATATCTTGCAAAAATCAACGTGAACTGCATCCCTCACCCTCCCTATAGTCCGAATTTAGCCCCATGCGACTTTTTTCTATTCCCTAACTTGAAAAAACGCCTTCATGTGAGGCTTTATTCATCATCAGAAGCAGTGGTGAAGGCTGCGGAGTCGATTTTGAAGGATCTCTTAAGAAATGTTTTCCAGCATGTCTTTGAAGACTGGCAGAAACGCTGGGGCAAGTGCATCGCATTCAGGGGAGACTATTTTGAGAAGGGCCATCAAAATTATGAGGATGAGTAGAGGTACGTTGTCAAAAAGAATTGTGATCATTCTTTACTGAAAAGCCCTCTTAGCATTTAACTATGAAGAAGCGGTGCTGTGTGTTCATATCCAGGAGAAGCTGGTTGTAGTAGTTACAAGCGCAACACACTCAGAGCGTTGTAATCTGCTTACTTTTCCGCAAAAATAACCGCTGTTTTCCATATAGGACACTTTGATTTCTAGATAGACTCACCAGTCAACTATGACCTCTTTCTTGGTCAATCTGAGGGCGGGAAATAATGAATAAAAATGAACAACGTGTATAATTACAAATGTACGTTAAGCCCTAGTAAATTAAGTTAACACTGACACCTTCAAGGAATCAGTTTTAACTCGTTGTCAGAAAACTACACAACTAGTTCCCTGCATCTCACCAAATATAACCTCACATTTAGTTACCAGCGAAAAGAAAACTGCAGCAGCAGCTTCCATTAGCGAAGTGAGATTATCTTTGCTCAGAAAGTTCATGGGTAACAAAGTAAAACTTTATAACAATTTCTGATTTCAAGAAAGGAAAACTTACATGTCAGTCTGCTGTTGTCACTCCTAAACTCGATGAACAGAGACGGGAACCTCTTTAGCTGCTTATCTTATGTCGACTGTACTTCCCCAGCAGCTTCTATAGAGCAAACAACTTAATGCAAATTATGTTTTCATGTCAATGAGTAAATAAAATCTTCTTATAAAATAATGTAATTTCACTAAATCACATTCCAGCACTAAATAGCATTTTGTGTTTTATTTAATGCGAAATTGTACTGTAAAACCATCTAAAATGTTTGCAGCATCTATGCAAGCAGTAAAACAATTATAATAAACGTACTCGTGCAACACAATGGTCTCTGCCCAACCAGCAATTATTAGGTTTAAACTCAACAGTTGCCGTCCTGCATTTGGCACCAACTAGGATCACAACTTTACCATCCATACATTTTAATCTGTTTCATATAACCTTGCCCCGCTGACATGTATCACTCTGCGTGCAACTACCTTCCCCCTCATCCTAATTGGCTAATGCTTTCGCGCCATAGGCCATAGGCGGTGCCTTCCCGTCACATTTAAACCTGCAGTAAACGTCATAATAATTGCCAGGAAGATAGATAAAATCATACAAATAAGAATGTGAAGGCATGCAGAAATACAAGTTTATAATGAAACTGAGCAAGTTGAAACTGAATTAATGAGCAATGAAACTGAAACAAGTTTATAATGAAAGGTCTTCGGCCTTTTCCACTGGGATTTTTTAAAACCAGCACACATACCTTACAAAAATGCTTATCTTTCAGTCTTAAAAGTCGTGTCACGCCATACTTGTCGTGTGTCCTTCATTCACCCAAGTTTCGTCAAGGTAGTATATTTTGCGATTTGTATCACGGTACAGTCTGATTGTCCTTAAATAACGTCTTCGCCACAGAGCAATATCGTCCCTAGAGTGGTAAATTTTCCTGTTGCCTCAATTTCATGTCGCGAAGTTCCTACGCATCTAACACACCTGTAAGTTCAGAGCACAGCTGTTCGACTTCTCTCACTGACAAAGACGGATTCTTCTCTGTGAGTGCATTGAACACATGCACCACAATTCTTTTGTCGCCGCTTTGTAAAGGTTTTCCCTTGCGATGCTTCAGCGAAAAACTGGCGGTAGACTCTGCCATTATACATATAATAAGTACACGCGCAATAAGCGATCAATAGAATAATTTAGCTGTCGTACTCGGCACAACACACCTTCGAATGGCAATATATGACTAATCCAATTCAAAACAAGATCAGTGATAAAAGTCATAAACAAATGTCATCACTATCGCTAAATCACGTGCTATCGTGCCATGTGCTTGAGAGCAAAGGAACCTCCTCTTTACTTCGTTTAAGAATTAACATGCATTTCATATAAATCAACTCTGTTGCGTAATATATTTAATTAAAACAGTTACGAAAATATAAATTTGGCCATTCTCTTTCAACATATAAAGATATATCACCATGTAAAATAATGAACTGAGTTTTACCACACAACAGTCTATACTTCATCAGCAACCAATGAGAGGTTATAAGGTCACGTGACCGTTTAGAGATACGGGGTAAGCTTATGTGAAACAAGGATTACATCATGAATTTCCAGGAAGATGGATTGGCAGAAGAGGATTATTGAATGGCCGCCAAGATCTCCTGACCTAAACCGCTTAGACCTTTTCTTGTGGGGATACTGGAGTGGATAGTTTACAAGGACTGACCAAGAGATCTTGAAGAGTTAACGCGAAGAACTGGGCAAGATATGCAGCTGATCAGACGAGCGGTTTTGCTGAAAACATTAACTAATTTCAAAGACAGATTTTGACATTGTTTGGCAGTAAATGGAGGCCATTTTGAAGTGAGTTCATAATCTGTTACAGCACAGCACCACTAATTTTGTTGTGTGCTGTAATACGTTCTAATAAATTTAAATTACAGTTCTGAAAAGCATCTACCTTTACGTTCCGAGACCTGAGGACGAACAAGATAAATCAAAAACATGTTGCTATTAAAAAAGTCACGTCCTATTCACAAACGTAGCAATATGAAAACAAGTTAATATCTTACAGCGTTTCTAAAATATATATCACTTAACAAAATTATAACAACAGAGTTTCAATCATTGTTCCAGACATTTTACTCACCCCGCATAATGTAATTGCAACACGACGGTGCGCCAGCCCACTTCATTTTCTTTTTAACAACGCTATCAACGGCCAGCTCATATCAGCTCCGCCGTATGTTGAAATTTTCTCCCACAGGAGTTCTTTTAAATGTCAGTAGATCTACTGTCGCTTTTGAGCACACATAAAACTCGCGACGCTTGAATCAATAGGCCAGCGTCTAACCAATTGAACCAGCCATATCGACGCTTCATTGTTTACATCCGCGTTCACAGAGGTTGTTAAATGGTCGGTTTGGAAGGAACGGCGATATTCCATTGTCAATTTGACCAGCAAACCTTTCCCTACCCTGGGGCACTGTAATTAGTGTAGGAAATTATAAATAAAATAAGGCATAAAGACCCTGAAGTTACTGGTTACCATAGTCTCTCGTAATGTAGTTAGGATACACCTTAAATAGTTGATATTTAGATACTATTTCACAGATAATTATAAATACGAAGTATACTCAAGCATTTATAACACTGATTAATGACGTCTATCTGCAAACACCAACGTGCATACATGATCTAATAACATCTCCCTGCGGTGCAGACATTTTCAAGCATTCGTAGTCATGCTATTATAGTAAATACCCCTTTAGCACGTATTCAACTTTGAAAGAAAAACCGAGAAATTGAAATTGCGTTCATTCCAAATGTATGTCATATGTTTCGTGCGGGACGGGGGAATGCTGAACGTTTTGTACACGTTTGATCTCACTATCAAATTGACAGTTCGATTACGCTGTTGACTGCCCTTTTACTGTAGATAGCAGTTGTTTATTTCTGGAGTATGTATGGAGTTATGACTAGTGATGGAGCATTTTTGTAAAAATATCGCAGTTGTAGCTATTTTCTCGCTCGTTGAAGTCTAGTTAACCATTTTAGAGTGCAAATCATTAATATATTCTTACTACATATTTATTTATATGCAGTTGCTCCGATATTTAAATGAAAAAGCATTGTCATTACAGAACACAGAATTTCCATAACAAGGTTCTATATACCATCCCTTTTTAACCGCTGAAAGTTTGTCGATGCAATTGGTAAGTGTGTAATTTAAGTACCGCTATTTATAGACTTCTTCTTCTTCACTTCATGGCATAGGCAATCAAGTGCCTGTTCCGCCCTCGAAGTTCTCCAGCCATCGTTTCTTGGGTCTGCCCACCGATCTCCTACCTTTAGGATGATACTGTAATATTTGTTTTGTAAGTCTATTATCTGGCATTCTTTCAACATGTTCCTTCCATTTTTGTTTGAGATCTTTTAACCTATCATTCATACTAAAAATGTCCAGCTCTTCTCTTATATTTTCATTTCTTATTGAGTCCCTCTTCGTGCATCCTTTCACACTTCTCAAGAATTTCATTTCTGAAGCCTGTATTTTACTCTATTGCTTTTTAGTTAACGTCCAAGTCTCACTTCCGTATGTCAATATAGGTACAGCCATAACTTTGTAGAACTTTAATTTTGTTTCTTTACGTATTTTGTTTCTAAATGTTCTATTTATTGTTCCACACACTCTTTGAAATTTGCATATTTTATTATAGACATCATATTCCTTGTCATAACTAACATCAGTTCCCAAGTAGTTAAAATGGCCTGCCTGTTCAACGCAACGATTATTTATAACTATTTTTGTTCTAATTGGATCTTTCCCAATAAATGCCAGATTTTATAAAAGAAATTTTCATATTATATTGCTTACGAAGTTCACCAGGTTAAAAATATATTTTTGCAGGGCAGACTCGCTATTTTGTATAATAACTAAGTCGTCAACAAACAATAAAATATTTAAAAAGTTTTTATTTGAAATTTTAAAACCTACATTCACTAGCTGCTTCCATTTGCACACTAGGTCGTCAATATAAATACTAAAAAGTGTAGGTGATAAAGTACACCCTTCTCTGACACCCTAAGTAGTAAGAATTTTTTTAGAAATTTTACCATTGTTCCTCACATTTATTTTTGTTTGGAAGTAGAAGTATTGTATCATTTTTACTAATTGTTTTGGGTATCCTCGTTCTTCCAATATTTGCTACATTTTGCATTGGTGTACCCTATCAAAGGCTTTTTCAAAGTCAATAAACGCCATATCCGTTTCTTTATTAAACTCCCTATGTTTTTCAATTAGTTGTTTAAAAATAAAAAGGTTATCTGCACAGGATCTGCCTCTTCTAAATCCACCTTGTTCTTCCGAGAGAAGACATTCAACTATATTCTGCAAACTTCCTTTACCATTTCGTATAATCACATCTTCATCGCCCGCCTTGGTAGCGTAGATGGTAGCGTGTCTGCCTCACCTACAAGAGGTACCGAGTTCGAATATCGGTCAGGGTGAGTTACCTGGATAAGGTTTTTCCGAGGTTTCCCCTTATCCTTCAAGACGAATGTCGGGTAACTGTAAGCTCCATGGACCCTGGATCATTAGAGCATCATTTCACCCAATTCATTCAACGTCCGAGAAAAAGAATCTTCATCGTATAACTGAACTAATGGCACACCATGGGAAATATCTTATCTAAAAAAGCATTGAAAAAAATTCTTTGGAATAGGCTTACCATTATAAATAACTTAAGCTGTAACATAAGTTTAGAAACAGATAATAATGGAACATAAAATCAATTTCAGCATATTTTTGGAACAATAAATACAATTCTGGAAGTTAAGACGTAAAAGAAGACAATGCTAAAATTCTACAAGACAAAAGAAGTGCCGGTTTTGTTACATAGAAATGAATCACGGATTTTGAAGCAAAAGACAGACGTAATATACAGAATAGCAGCATCGCAATGAAAAGAATTGTACATGAAAACATCTAATAAGAAATATAAACGTAGGTTGAAAAATATTTCACAATAAATGAGACTAAAACAAGCATATCTTGAAGAAGCAAAAAGAAAGAATCAAAGAGGGAAGAATACACAGGATCGTATATAGTCATAAGCAGGCATCGGATCCCATACACCTTTAACGGGGTATGAAGTTTATGAATCTGCCAGTATATAACTGCTGACATCAGTCCCGGGAACAACGCGCAGGGATAATCCGGTTCTCAACGCGTAGCTTTAGTATCATTACAACTACTGCTCGACACGCAGGTAGATCTGCCTTCCAATGTGTGTGAGGTGTTTGACATATTGAGTTATTGAGCATTAGCATATTGAGCTATTAGCATTACTTTCACAACAATTATTGGACAGTCTCCATTTTATAGAATGCACCACTTACCGAAACTAGCAGAATAAATAAACAAATTCCTAAATAAATAAATAAGTAAATAAATAGATAAAAATGAAAATAAATAAATAAATAGATAAAAAATGAAAATAAATATATAATAAATAAAATAAAAAATAAAAATAAATAAAATAATTTTCCAGTATTCTATACCAAAATACTGTATTTTCAGTGATGCGTAATATAGGAAATAAACTAAGTCTCGGGCAAACACATGACAGTTATGTACTACTCATATGCGCCATTAACGTCATGTGACAATGAACGAACTCTCCCCCAATATTTTTATATTGTTTCAGTGAGAGGCGCGGGAAATTTCGCATTCGACAATTTACGAATGTACATAGTTGTTCACTGTATTTCCCTCACCGAAAACAATGAGGGGGATGGCATATGTAACGTAGGTTACATTTTGTATCTGTACCGGAGTGTACACACACAGCGCATCGGTATACTTGTTGACACGGGCGTTTGTTGAGGTCTCGCTTGGCCTTGTTTAATACGTATGTGCGTACATTGATTGCTAAGGTGTATGCGATCCGATGTCCGGTTATAGGCCTCAAAACAAAAGATATGGGAGCGCCTGTAATAGACGGGAATGACGGGATATTAGCCTAATCCCTGGAATATACTTACAAAAAGTAGTAACTGGAAGATATATGCATGAGTAGAGAAATAGTGGAAATGATCACGACAATATTCCACTTAGGATGTGTAACAACAGTTTTGAATTCAGCCTCGAAAGAGAAAATTAATATTGTTTATGTTTATCTATGTTATTTAAAATTTAAAATCACTTAAAGAATGTTTAAAGTATTATAATGTTTAAAATCAAGTTTAGAAAGTGAAATTATAGAAATTGGATAATATGTTTGTATCGGTTGCTAGGAATGACGTAGCCATAAAGAAACATGTGGTTACACAGAAAATGAACCTAGTTACAGTGGAATAATAAATATAACACAAATAGTATATTTAGTGATTGTTTTCCACTTATCTTAAGAAGTTGATGACAATACTTCTATCATTTCTAATTGAAATTAATTTCATGAGCATTTGCCCACATCTTCAGTCGAACACACTTCGTTGTCAAGGATACCATGTATTTACGTATTTACGTACTATCAACATCTGAAGACGAAACAAACCTAAAAACAGAATCAATTGCTGGAATGTCAAAATTCATACGCGATTTTTATTTTTTAGAATAAATATTTTTTCCCAAACCATTAAATCTATGGGAACATTTAATTGTTTTAATAATTTAACTTCAGGATATATTTCACGGTTAAATGACCAAAAATGGTCTTCCATGGCTGATTTATCAATTTGTTTATATCTAATGTTACGAAAATGTTCTTTCTTTCTGGTTTCCTAACTACGTTTCTCTTTCCAATATAAACCTGATCACAATCTAAACAATTAAATTGATAAATACCAGATTTTTTATTATTAGGAGTTTTATCTTTTTTAGAAAATTGTAATAAATTTTTAATACTATATTTATTTTGAGGAACTAAAGTTATACCAACTTCTTTAAAAAAATTTGAAAATGTTCATTAACCCAAGGAAGGTAAGTAAATTTTTTAAATTTATAATCATCTTTTATTTTTTTAAGAGTAGAAATATCATTAATACTTTTTTGATTTTTGAAATTTTCAATGTTTTTGTATAAAATCTTTATTAAAACCATTAATTAAAGCAGTATTAATAATATGTTTATATTCTTTATTAAATTCTTCTTTATTCAGGGGTATATTTATTAATCTATAAATCAAACTATTAAAAACAGCAAATTTATGTGGAAAAGGGTTAAAACTTTTATTTTTATGTAATTATGAATATGAGTAGATTTCCTATAAATACCAAAATCTAATTTGTTATTATTTCTTATTATTTTCAAATTTGGAAAAGGAAGAAATCCATTAATTTCAGTTTCTAAAGTGAATTTTATAGCTTTATCTTGTAAATTTAGTAATTTTAAAGCATCATTAATTTGTTTTTCAGGAACAGTAGCAAAAATATCATCAACATACCTATACCGTGTTTAAAAAAGACAATAAGGGCAATTGATTCTGTTTTTAGGTTTGCTTCGTCTTAAGATGTTGGCAATACGTAAATACTTAAATACATAAGTATCCTTGACAAAGAAGTGTGTTTGATAACGAATGTGTGTTTGACTGAAGATGTGGACAAATGCTCATGGAATTAATTTCAGTTAGAAAAGATAGAAGAATTGTCATCAACTTCTTAAGATAGGTGGAAAAGAATCACTAAACATTTTATTTGTATTATAAGCATGTGGTTGCTATGGTAAAGGAAAAATCAGTGATCTTCCTCGCAAGATATGAGAGAATGGTTTTAATCGTCGAAGAGAACAGCTCTCGTGTCTAAAGACGATAAAAATTCAGTAAAATGATTTTAAGATAATCTTCATACATGTGGACTTCAAGTTTGACCTTCATAGAGAATGGACGTGAAAGTTTGAGCTTAATTGTTGCAGAAAAGAACGCTTGGAGAGTACATTTGAGAGATTATAAGTTTATTTTGTTTAACTTTTTGTGTCAATTTAATAAAGAATTAAAATCCATATATATTTAAAAAAAATCGAGTAAATTATTTCGTATTCTAAATTATTTCTTGAAGAGGAGGAGGACATCTGTCCAAACGACATCCTGGTATAAAATTATGATACAGCTGGGAATTCATATGTTTAAGTAACTTAAAACAAAATTAAGGAATCCAAAATTAAAACTTCTTTGCATATGAGTATCGTTACAACTTGCGATCAATAGAAAGCTATATAAAATATTATTGTATATCAAATACACTCCTGGAAATGGAAATAAGAACACATTGACGCAGGTGTGTTAGACCCACCATACTTGCTCCGAACATTGCGAGAGGGCTGTACAAGCAATGATCACACGCAAGGCATAGCGGACACACCAGGAACCGCGGTGTTGGCCGTCGAATGGCACTAACTGCGCAGCGTTTGAGATACCGCCACCGTCAGTGTCAGCCAGTTTGCCGTGGTATACGGAGCTCCATCGCAGTCTTTAACACTGGTAGCATGCCGCGACAGCGTGGAGGTGAACCGTATGTGCAGTTGACGGACTTTGAGCGAGGGCGTATAGTGGGCATGCGGGAGGCACGGGTGGACGTACCGCCGAATTGCTCAGCACGTGGGGCGTGAGGTCTCCACAGTACATCGATGTTATCGCCAGTGGTCGGCGGAAGGTGCACGTGCCCGTCGACCTGGGACCGGACCGCAGCGACGCACGGATGCACGCCAAGACCGTCGGATCCTACGCAGTGCCGTAAGGGGACCGCACCGCCACTTCCCAGCAAATTAGGGACAGTGTTGCTCCTGGGGTATCGGCGAGGACCATTCGCAACCGTCTCCATGAAGCTGGGCTACGGTCCCCGGCACCGTTAGGCCGTCTTCCGCTCACGCCCCAACATCGTGCAGCCCGCCTCCAGTAGTGTCGCGACAGGCATGAATGGAGGGACGAATGGAGACGTGTCGTCTTCAGCGATGAGAGTCGCTTCTGCCTTGGTGCCAATGATGGTCGTATGCGTGTTTGGCGCCGTGCAGGTGAGCGCCACTATTGGGACTGCATACGACCGAGGCACTCAGGGCCAACACCCGACATCATGGTGTGGGGAGCGATCTCCTACACTGGTCGTACACCTCTGGTGATCGTCAAGGGGACACTGAATAGTGCACGGTACATCAAAACCGTCATCGAACCCATCGTTCTACCATTCCTAGACCGGCAAGGAAACTTGCTGTACCAACAGGACAATGCACGTCCGCACGTATCCCGTGCCACCCAACGTGCTCTAGAAGGTGTAAGTCAATTACCCTGGCCAGCAAGATCTCCGGATCTATTCCCCATTGAGCATGTTTGGGACTGGATGAAACGTCGTCTCATGCGGTCTGCACGTCCAGCACGAACGCTGGTCCAACTGAGGCGCCAGCTGGAAATGGCATGGCAAGCCGTTTCACAGGACTACATCCAGCATCTCTACGATCGTCTCCATCGGAGAATAGCAGCTTCCATTGCTGCGAAAGGTGGATATACACGGTACTAGTGCCGACATTGTGCATGCTCTGTTGCCTGTGTCTATGTGCCTATGGTCCTGTCAGTGTGATCATGTGATGTATCTGACCCCAGGAATGTGTCAATAAAGTTTCCCCTTCCTGGGACAATGAATTCACGGTGTTCTTATTTCAATTTCCAGGAGTGTATTTACTTATTTATATTACCGTTTAATAACCTAGCAGAAAGTAATAATACTACATTTGTATGATCCTTGCTGTATAGGTAATACTGAGATGTGGTTAACTTGTCTGTTTCAGGACACTGTGTACATACAGCAAAGGTGCGCTCAGATGCTTCTGTTGAAGGATTCTGCTGCAGGATTATCACGCGGTGAACCAAAGGATGGCGACGTTTTCTCCAACATTAAGCATTCCCAGCCCATTGTTAACTTCCTCCTGCCGGACATCGACCGAGAGTCCTATGAGAAGCTACCACAAAAGGTATATGCTCCAAATATTTGCTCTCAGTTTTTCATATGGTCAGCTATGAAAGTTGACCATACTTTCAAACGATCACAAATACTCTTCATAACAACTAATCATATTTTAGGAAATACATCGATGTTTGTATTTGGACGTTTAAAACCTCATCCTAAACTTTTTAGCCATGGTACGAGGGCTGTTCAATAAAGAATGATCATAATTTTTTACGGTCATAATTTTTCGCACTAAACTTCAATCTTATTAGATTCTGTTAGCTTAATGTGAAACAAATACGCCGTAGTATTTTAGTTTGATTTATGAGTCACTATGTTTACACTCAAACTTCACTTACTTGTTGTATAATTGAAACGTCTTTAAGATCATTCGATCTCATCCTCAGCTGTTTGGTGACTAAATGAACCTTCCTCTTCTTCCACTACTACGGAGCTCCGATCACTCTGATAGTGATATGGAAGAAGAGGAAGATTCATTTAGTCACCAAACAGCTGAGGATGAGATCGAAAGATCTTGAAAACGTTTCAATTATACAACAACAAGTAAGCGAAGTTTGAGTGTAAACATAGTGACTCATAAATAAAACTTAAATATGAAGAATACTTCACCGTTAATAATGCTTCTGCTTTTAATATTTACGCCATTGTAGTTTCATTGTTGGTACTCCTGGTTCCCGTCTGTGAGAACCAGGCAAGTTCAGACATGTTCAGTATCGCCTACCACTGCAATGGAGGTAACATGCAGTTAAAGTTGATGTTAGAGGAAGATCCGGAGTTTCTTTCAAACGTAATCACTGCTGATGAAACTTGGCTACATCATTTTGATCCTGAGAGCAAACAGCAAAGCTCAGTGTGAAAATCTCCTTCATCTCCAACCCCCAAAAAGCAAAAGTGGTTGCTTCTGCTGGGAAAGTTATAGTCATCTAATTCTTTGACATTCATGGAATGGTTTATCAGCATGTTGTACCTGCCCACACATCAGTAACTGGACAATACTACAGGGATGTCCTGAAAACATTGCAAGTCCATATCTGGTGAAAAAGATCATATTTCCATGAAGCAGGCTAGATACTGCACCACGATAAGGCGTGGCCACATATTGCCAATGTTGTTGCTGTATATCTTGCTAAAACGAACGTGAAGTGCATCCCTCACCCTCTGTATAATGCGGATTTAGCCCCATGTGACTTTATTCTATTCCCAAACTTGAAGAAACGCCTTCATGGGAAGCATTATTCATCATCAGAAGCAGTGGTGAAGGCTGCGAAGGCGATTTTGAAGGATCTCTCAAAAAATGGTTTCCAGCATGTCTTTGAAGACTGGCAGAAACGCTGGGACAAGTACATCGTATTCAGGGGAGTCTATTTTATGAAGAACCATCAAAATTATGAGGATGAGTAAAGGTACTGTCACCCGAACGTCGGAACTCCCTATAGAACCGGCCGGCAGCAGCAGCAGCAGCAGCAGGAGACGGTAGGCGTTCGCCACGCCCACTCATTTGTCTTATAGCGGTAACGAGGGGTGGCTGGAAAAGCATCATTGTGCCGTCTCTTTCCAATCCACCTGAGTTCTCGAACATACGGGATATTTCATCTAATCCGGAACCTTCTAGATTGGCCAGTTGGTCCTATATAAGCAACGCGTCGGGCTGGAGTCAGTCAGTTCTTGGCGAGCAGCGAAGCAGCGCCGTGCTAGTGTACGGACGAGAAGACTGTGTGCGTGCATCGAAAGAGTGTGCGTAATTGAGAGTGCAAGTGGAACTGTGAGGGACGAACTGGTGAATCGTAATTGTGTGCATTACGTAATTCTGTGTAATTGGCAAGTGTTCAACTGTAAGTCGTTGGAAATAAAGAACATTTTTGAGTGGTGCAATTGGACCTTTCATTTCACGAACTCACAAAGTCACAGTACGTTGTCACAAAAAGAAATTGTGATCATTCTTTATTGAACAGCCCTCGTATATCGTTAAAACTAACTTTTATTTGTTTTATTTCAACTTTGATTACAATATGTGAGAAACTCATTAAGAGGCCCGATCAATGAAAATTTGTCAAAAATTGTCAAAATTACAATTTCGGTTTTAGTATAAGCGTTTCCTTAATAAGCGAATAATATTGATCGGATTACATGATAGGACATGGTTTGGCACTTTTTGTGATATTTATCACGTTCTAAAATGCTTACTGCGCATGTATTAATCAATTTGTAACTAAACATTTTAGCTAAACATTGCACATTTTTAGAATACATAAGCAGAATTGGAGCTATTAGTGGGAGCAAAATTCCAATGTGGTTTCCTCGTATGTATTGTTTTAAAGATTTTGTAAAATGCTCCTTATGCTGCAGTTCTTAGGTTATCTATCAGTATAATCTTAGAGATAAGTTTCCCCAATATATGTAAACTAAATCTAGCCATGCACTTATTACTATAAATTTTATATTTGACAAAATTTTCCGTTTTTATTTGTGCACCTCTTATATTCGCGCGCATGGTTACTTTCTCTAGTCAGCTCCAGCATTCAGACGCGTCTTCGAGCCAGGATCTGCCAGAAAATTGTGCTTGTCTCTGTGACCTATGGTGCCCCCTCTATTGTATACCTATAATTATACTGCACACAAGTTGGAATGGAGACAATGACATCAGTACCTGCAAATCATGTACGCACACACTTATTGACCCTTAGAATTTATCGAGTAACATTGGCACAATTGTAACATAACCTAGAATTCTTTGAACTTTGTTGATCGTAAACTAAAACTGTGACAGCAGGTAAGGTATTTGTAGGTATGAGCCATGCATATACAAGGGTGGACCCAAAAGAAACCGGATTGTTTTTATAAACACGTTATTGATTAACCTTTTTACAAAATTACTTCAGTCACCTTCAAAATACTCTCCCATTACATGCGATGCACTTGTCAAGTCTCTTTTCCCACTGTTGGAAGTATGTTTGAAATTCTTCAAGTTGGATATTGTCCAGTGCCATTTGCGAAGCTGTTTTTACCGCCTCCACATTGTGATAACGCTCCCCTTTTACCGTTTTTTTTTTATTCGTGGAAGTAGGAAAAAGTCGCACGGGGCTAGGTCCGGCGAATACGGAGCGATGGGAACGACAGACTACCTCTGAGATGCCAAACAGTGGTAAGGCCGTCACCAGTCACCTGATCGCCAAAGTTCCGGGCATTTCCTCTTCACATCCTTTCGCAGACGCCTTAAAACATCCAAGCAAAAGTGCTGGTTAACAGTCTGCCCAGGGGGTACGAATTCCCGATGCACAATTCCACGAACATCAAAGAAGACAATCACCATCGTCTTCACATTTGACCTCACATGCCTTTCTTTTTTGGTCTGGGAGAGTTAGGAGTCCTCCACTGGCGTGACGCTTGCTTGGTTTCTGGGTCATACCCGTAACACCAACTCCTATCCACTGTAATGACTTTGTTCAAGAAGTTTGGATCACCTGCAATCTATATTTTCAAGTCCTGATACACATTCATGCGGATGGTTTTGTGCTCCTGTGTGAGAAGACGCGGAACCAATTTAGCAGCAACACGTCTCATGTGCAAATCCTCCCTCAAAATCTGCTGACACGAGCTCCAACCGATTCCTGTCGCTACTGAAATTTGTTCGATCGTTTGGCGACGATCCTCGTTGATCTTTTGGCGAACCTTTTCAATGTTCTCATTTCGCGATGTTGAAAGGCGTCCAGAACGAGCTTAGTGTTCAACGTACATCTCACCACGTTTAAAGCGCCCAAACCACTCGAAAACCTGTGTGCGGCTCATAGCGTCCTCGTCGAAAGCTTCCTTAAGCATTTGGCATGTCTCTGTTGCAGTTTTTTAAGCAACAAACGAAATTTCGCACACACTCTTTGTTCTTTTAAAGTTGCCATAACGACTTCGCAGAGGTAACCCGCCAACTGTCAGAGAAACACATACCACACTTGCACGTTCAGCTCTACACCGACGCCGTCTATACAGCTGTTTCATGAAGGTCTCTACTAACACCATCTAGCGTGAGAACCCTGCACTACGTCTACGAGTGGCAGTGACCTCGGTGTCCTGTTTCTTTTGGGTCCCCCCTCTCGTATATGTACAATGTTACATAATTCAACCAGGAAACTTTCACAGTTTACTGAAGTGTGTTAATATACATATGTCTTTAAGTTCTTCGTTCTTTGAAATACAGGGGTGATCCGTTTGAGGTGTCACAAAAGTAAGACCGTATATACAGGAAACTATTCAACTTTATTGGTTGGTAATGATGTACATTTGTGTAGGAATGTCAGTAGTTTTGCATGCAGCATATTAGCACTCCACATGAGCGCCATCGAATGCGGTACAGTTCATACCTTGCACCCATGTTACACCAAGTAGCTTGCAGCATTTCTAGAGTGATTTGCTGGAAGGCTACTGTGATCTCCTTTCGCAATTCGGCTAGATTATCTAGTCTTTTTGCATGCAACCCACAAAAAACAAATCTGGAGGTGTGAAATCTGAGCGATTAGGCCCCAATACTTGGCATTTTCAGACCATTTTTCAAGAACATGTACCATTCAACGATGTCTCAATGTGATGGGACATGCTGATAGTTTTACTGACTTCTAAGAGCTCGCTGGGTTGCTGTTACACTCGGAAACCTTGCGTACCTCACGACACACTGTGCATACTGTTATGGCGCCACAACCATTTTGTTTTATTTTATTTTCTTCACAGACCACTGGAAACATCACTCATTTGTTAACTCCAATCTTTCCGCTTACATTACAGAAAATTGCTTAGAGATATGTGCATTAACTTCATAATTATTACGTTTTACGGATCACCCTGTACATCAAAATAAAAAGCCAGTATGCCACTGATAAAACTTTCCTGAGTCCCTGCTAGTTGCAATATGGATATGTAATATTTAAACGTTCCATGTGAATATCTCCTTAATGTGTACCACACTTTCAAAGAAACACGAGAAATTAATAATGAATTTCCTCGGAAGTACCTCACCTAATTCTTGTTTCAAATAAGGTTGCCCCGTATCTCTTAACGCTCACGTGACTTAGTAATCTCTCATTGGCCGCTGTCGTGGTATAGACCGCTGTGCGGTAAAAATGAGTTCGTTTGCTTGATATATCTTAATATGTCAGAAGATAATTTTCAAATTTCTGTTTTCATAACCATATGAATTATATATACTACGCAACAGAATTACTTTATCTGGAATGCATGTTACAGACGTGTGCAAATAATTAGACTCAATGGTGAAATTTTTAACATATTCCGTTTATTTTCTATTTATTTAACAGAAATAATATTACAAAATATTTTGTTCAGCTCTTAGTATTTTGTATGCATTCCTTTAGCCTTTATTGCCATTTTGATGCGTTTAGGCATGCTCTCTACGAGGGTGGAGCACTGTTCCTTTATTTCTTACAGATTTTGCTCAAAGGCAGGGAGCCCTGTCTGCATGAACACAAAATTGTCATTTGGAAACCATTCTTTACATTACGAAAATAGTCTTGCTTCTAATACACTTTTATACTGTTTCTGCTCCATAGATCCCACAACTATGTATAATCTTCCAGATCCATGGACAGACACACAGCTCCAGACTATTTTTGATGTTGGGTGCTTTACTCTTTGATCGACACACTGAGGGGAAAATTTTTCTTTATCTGTCCTTCTCACATATTGGCTGCTCTCTTCACATACTTCAAACATGTATTCATCTGAGAAAATTACCTGAAACAATAAAAACCTCTATTAATATTAAACAGTTTTATAATTGCTCTAAGATAGTATAACAAAACCAGCAATGAGGGAAACAAAGTTTAGGCTGTTTATTTCATTTCCGTAAAATTTACATGTACATATTTTAATTTTATGCTCTATACAAAATTCCACTGGATGTTTCTGCATCTCTTTGGCCCATTCTAAACCTTTTTTGCCATTGCAGGTGTCAGTTTAGCCTTTTTACGAGGCCTGCGTGCTGGTAAACCTGCTTCACGTAATCTTCTGCGAACTACTGCGGCTGATATTTCTGTACCGCACTGCTGTAGCTGATTACTGAAGTCAGTGCTGGTTGCTCTTCTATTTTGTTTTGTCACCTGCACAAGTTTACTTTGCATCCTTTGGTGATAGCTTTCTTTTCCTCCCGCATTTTCCATCCCTTTGTGAGGTCAACGTATCACAGAATGTTAACGCCTGGTTAATACGACTAACAGATTTTTGTGAAATACACAATTTCTTAACTTTTTCACGTTGTGAATAAAGAGGTTCCTTCAAAAGACTCTCGGTTACAGCTAATTTCCTTGGGGATAAGTCAGTAGTTTTACCCATAACCTCACTTTTGAATCAATGTGAATGCTAAGGATAAGATACACGATGTTACCTAGCTTGAGATCAATTAGTAATAAATACTGAGGATATATTAGTCATAAAACACAATAAAGGCAAATATTAACAATCTTCAGGTACTACATTCACCAAATGAAAGCAATATCACCAAACAGTTGGATAAAAAGACATGAAGAAAATGGCTGCTCTTAATTCAGAGCTACCACCATATTACTATAAATATAAGAAAACTCCCCCAGCTATTATTAAGAGAGAAATTTCATTGAATATGCTTCATATTATAGGAAGGAAAAGAATTGCGACAAATTGGAATAGGTTACGGCGGTAAATATCTATTATTTTGAATGTTAAACTGAAGCAAATTAAAAAAAAAACATTAATGAGTCTAATAATTTGTACACGTCTGTAATTCTTAAACGAAATAAAGAGGAGGATCCTTTGCCTCAAACCTGCATCTCCGTATGACTGACAACAGCAGGTGCGTTTGTCGTAGTGGTGACTTACTTGTTTATATGACTTTCATTGCACTTGGTGTGAAGGCACCGCCTACGGAGCCGAAAGCATTAGCCATGTAGGATAAAGGCGAAGGCAGTACCGCGCAGAGCGATACATGTCAGCGAGGCAACGTTATTTGGAACAAACCTTAGTAGCATCACAATGAACAGCCGAGTTCATTCATGACTGCGCTAGTATTGACCCTTGCTGATAGACTATATGCCACAAAAATGCAAGGCAGTACTGCCGTGTTTGTGGAATGGATATTATAGAGTGAAAATATATAAAATACTCTTTCCGTATTTGCATTTATCCACACGAACACTAAAATTACAAAGCATTGCACAGGTTAAACTTTGTCTTCACAAGCCACGGGCATTATTTTTATGCTGCCGCTCTATAACCTCTGAAAGTTTTTTTGTTGAATCCTGTGGCATTCATTATTTGCCTAAAATTTACTTGGAAGGAGTTCTGCGTTAGAAAAGTCTGTGATATATTTTTTAGAAATGGCAGTAGTAGCGGGAAGAAGTCATGCGGGTAACATAAACTCAGGAGCACTGGCCTGAAATTGAAGGAAGCTCGTGTTTGCGTGTTACTAAGTGATAGTGTCTGACTTGGCGCTTCCCTGTTCTTTGATGCACTGATAACTTATATTGCTTCATATTTGGGCGTGGTTTTTCAGATTCACGCAGCAGGCATTATTAGTTTGCGCCCTGTCCGTGCCAAATACAGGTGAATACAATTGCCCCTTACAGCAGGTTCGAACTTCAATTCATGCTTCCACAACTTACTTACGTGTACCAAGTACAGCTCACTAAAAATAGTCTTTGCACTCCAGCAAATGTAATGATACAAGGAAACGAAATGAAACTGTTCCTAGAAACAACATTACACCAAATTATTGTATCTTAAAATAATCCACGCTCTGCTGCCAATTACATTGTGTATGTTTGTATTATTTTTACTGTGGCTGAGACTTATTATATCCTATTTCCTTTGACTTGTACTAACGGACGAAGTTACACTCACAACGTCATTTCAGCAGCACGGCCATAAACAAGAATTCGTCAAATAACATTCAAATCGCGTAACATTACTTCTCAATTTATATAAAAGCAATTTACAAGACCAAAAATGTATTCTCATAAATCAGAGTATAACTACCGTTAAAATTCTGGAAATATACTGCCAGATAAGACTAATGAATTCCATAATAAATTATTAAAACAATTTAGACAAGCGAACATCGAAAACTGAATCCATCACAAATGAAGAAACATAAATATATTTGCCGCAGACACAGCAATAGATTATTACTTATTACAAACAGCTCATCGAGGTTATATTGCCGACACACACACACACACACACACACATACACACACACACACACACACACACACACACACACACACACACACACACACACACACACACACACACACACAGCTGAAGCGCCGGAGATCAAATCGCCTTACTACGCAGCCAAGCTCGCTAGCTAACCTCATTAGAAGACAAAGACGTCATCTACCGCACCAAACAAAAGAAGAAAAGGCAGCGCTTATATCCTATACACAGCTATCCTTTGATCTTAGCATAAAACACAAATAACAGAAAAATTGGTACACTTTTTCTTCCCCACTCCCATTAGCTGAAGGAATATTTACTATAAGATGTAATAACAAACACTACAGTGCTAAAAACGTCAACACCTATCTCTGTAGGTACATGAGAGCTTGGAAACCATCGCTAATCTGAAACGGATAAAATGAATGCACTCGATTGCATTTCAAAAGTAAGTTCTGTAACTTTAAACTAATCTTGCAGCATACATATACACAACAAATTGCGAAGTGAAAGTAAATGTTATTGGATCTAATAGAGAAAAGTTACTGTATCGTAGTGACAAATGCAAATAAGGAAAGAATCGTGAAATGGTATACATATACGGTGTTCAATTTTATATGTGATTTTACCGCGCAAAATTCGACATTATCAATAGCATCGCTGATGGAGCGAGTTTATATACAATTCCCCTAGCGGCTTGCGGTCGTATTTGCTCTGCTTACAGCAGCTCTGAGGCCTCCCTCTACCAACAGGTAAATATACCATTTGAGGGATGGTCTTACCCGCGTAATATAAAGGTGCGTAATTTCGCCTGGTACGTAGATACGATAACTGTTTAAAAAAACTATATACTGCAATACAATGCACTGCAAAGCTAATTACGCAGCCATAAAAGTATAACATGAAGAATATGCAAATGATAAGTCAATGAACGCTTGCTTCACAATGAACATCTTTTTTTTTTTATAGTAGATATATATGCATATTGTAAACGTTTATTATAAAATAGAAATATTTCAACATGATCCTAAATCTTTTCTATCGCCCACAGTTTCCTCACAATGTAACCATTACAAACCACAAAATTAGCAGAACATGATTTAGGAATGAAAAATAAATAAATTAGTTTCGCAATATGTACAAAGCTTTTAGACAGGTCTAAAAAAGAAAATATCTCTATTACATAGTCCTAAGTGTCAATTTTCTTATATTTCCTTCCTCTTCCCCTTTAACATTGTCTGTATTGCGAGAAGGTATGTTTGAGGCCTTTTTGTCTTATTTATTGCTTGTAGATTAGGACCAGTCACTTTATAGCGTCCAGTATCTCTCTTTTTGCAAGTAACTGATCCAGTATTTGGAAATGTCTGATACACCTAAGACATAAGGATACCAGCATTAATATGCATTTTAGTTAGGCCTAAGAATGAAAAAAAGTTTATATCGTATACTGATAAAACGTAAGACGTTTATGTTGCAAACAAAAGAACGTCAATTTGACGGTACCTGGGCATTTGACAACATTACGCTGCGAGGGACTTGTCTAAATGTTGGATAGCGTTGCATAGACTCCTTGGTGCAACGGTTTAAATTAATTTTATATGTCACATCAATTTTAATGCCGGTACGAAAGTAGCATTGAAGCATGAAGACGCGATGCTCGGTGAAAGGGGAGGCTGGTTGTATTAGATACAGGCGCATCCACACTGAGCTCTTTAATTTGCTTACTGTTCAGCAAAAATCACCGCTTCTTCTCCTTAAAGGGCACTACGATTTCAAGATAGACTCACCAGTCAACTATGACGTCATTTTTGCTCTATCGGAGGGCGGGAAATAACGAATAAAAATGAACACCGTGTATTCATTCTAAATAATATCCATTCCACAAGAAATGCTTCGCTTTTTCTGGAGAATAGTCTTTTGTATGAATTTCTTTCAAGAAAGTTCATATGCCTCGATCTCCCGCTTTTGTGAATAATTCTAATTATATCTTCTAATAAATTATCATATAAGACACATTGTATTGATTCTTAGTGCAATAATCTCACATTGATATTTTCTACTCCATTACAGAGGCCGACAGAAGTATTCGAATAATATAACATGTAACATTGCACATACTATAAATACTGTAATATTTATATGGCAGCCATGAAGTGTTAAACATGCAAACATTAATCTTTTATGTCTCGGAAACAATATTTAACATATCATTTTGCATGTATTTATTACACAATCTGTACTGTATTTATCTAATGTCCCTCTTATTGGAGGACATAAGTATTCGAACGTATCCAATCGAACAGAGACGTATGCTACACGCCCCTGAGATAGTGTGCTCAAAGTTATTCAGCCGATTGTGAACTCACAGGTAATATGGGACGTAAAGGTAAGGAGACAACGGTAGCAGAAAGGAATATCGTGCTAAATATGTACAAACAAAATACATCTCTCTCTCTCTCTGAAATTACAAAAACCATTAACAGAAGCAAAACTACAGTGTTCTGCATAATTCAACGCTTCAAACCGACAAATACTGTTGTAGATAAACCTAGAAATGGCGCTCCTTCTAAACTCACCACCAGAGAGAGGCGGCAAATAATAAAAACGGTGAAGCAGAATCCGAGAGTCACTGCATCTGAGATTAGAGGATGCCTTGACCAATATTCTGGCACTGTGGTTCACACCAGAACAGTTGAACGGGTTTCAAATAACACTGGGTACATTATCCGCGTTCCTAGGAAGAAACCATATGTAAATAAGGTGAATATGAAAAAGCGTATAGTATTTGCTAAACTGCATGTGGTGAAACCAACAGAATTCTGGGATAAGGTTCTCTGGTCGGACGAGAGCAAATTCTGCTTATACAAGAGTAATGGACGTGGTAAGGTGTGGAGACTGCCAAATACAGAATGTGAACCTAAGAACATGGTAGCTACAGTGAAACATGGTGGCAGTAGTGTGATGGTATGGGGCTGTATAGCTTCATCTGGCTTTGGGGAACTGGTGTTCATAGATGGGATGAATGACAAATTTTAATACAAGAGGATTCCTGAAGACAATCTTAAAAAGAGTGCAGAGAAGCTAGGATTAAAGCATGATCATTACTTCCTGCAGGGCAATGATCCGAAGCATACTGCTGAAATTGTAAGGCTTTGGATCGTGTACAACACTCCTCACACTTTGAAGACACCGCCCAAATCTCCAGATTTAAATCCTATAGAGAACATCTGGAAGGAACTCGAGGAGCGTGTGAGGAAGCATCACATCAGAAGCAAGGACCATCTGAAAGAACTTCTTCAAACAGAGTGGAGAAATATGGACTCTGCAGTCACTAAACAACACATACAGACAATGCCCAAACGATTATCAGCAGTAATTCAAAGAAAGGGGATGATAACTAAATACTAGCTGTTCTCTGTTCGAATACTTATGTCCAGATGTAAAGTAACCGTTTTATTTCTCCTTGTAGTGCAAATTAGTTTTAGTTGCTATTTATGAGTTTATATGTTTAATGGAAGACTCAAGTTTATTTTGTACAAGTTGTATTTACGTATGTTTACTCTGCGTAGCTTTAAAATAATATAAGTAATGAATATGTTTACGTTCGAATACTTATACCGCCTCTGTATTTTCTGCTCTCTTATTGTTAATTATTTTAATAAACATCAATTCTTAATCAATATTTAATCAAATATTTTCTTCTTGTGGATAAATCCTTTCTTCCATTTCTTTTATATATTTCAGATGTGTGTTGAAATAAGTAAATTAGTGTACTTATTTATTCAACAAACTCTCAGAAAAAGTTTTCGAATGGGAAAATAAATGCAAATAATTTAAAAGAAGTATGATTTGGAACTCATTAAGCATTCATAACCTTTGAACTTCTCCAGCAAGTAAATTTCAGTATCAGTTACATGAAATGATTATTTTTCGTTTCTTAGGTACCTAGTTTATACGTATTTGAAGAATTGAAAGAAAATTACAAAATTATTACTTTACAATATTCTGGAGATCCCGAAATTAAACTGTTAAGCGTATTAAGGTTAACATGGATTTGACAATGAGGTGAGCAAGCTCAACAGCAACTTCTGAAGCCAAACAACCAAACATAAGAGAAACAAGTTAAAAGCAGTGCCTCGAGCTGCATTTACATAGTGTACGCGTAAAACCATAAAGTATGATTATTCTGATGCAGGTGCCGCTGGTAGTGCCACGCAATGAACCCAGACGCATCGTGTTGTTTAATTCCTTGGCTCAACATCGGCAGGATGTTGTCAGGATCAGAGTGACCACTCCTCATGTTCGAGTCCTCGACTCTGAAGGCAACGCCATTCCTTACCAAGTGAGTATTTACGATATTGTACCTAAGTAGATTTGCTAATGCAACTCTTGTTTTGTGAACGCAACTCAGTGGCGAGGCGTGACTTTCAAAGTGAGGGAAACTCCAAGTAATAATTTGCATTAAAATAAGAGAGAACAATGGATTTTATATATGTGCAGCCTTATAAAATAGCAAGCATGGCAAACAAAACAATTTTCACAATCTTTTATACCCAGATAACCATAGAACTGTATTTATATACGTCCATTGAAGTGGCACATACGTTTTTTAACACTTTGCTTTCATGCCGATATCATTATTCAGAAGTACGAGGGTGGGTCAAAAAGTAAAACCCCCTATTTTTGTCTCTTTTAATAGCCAAGAAAATTGAATCCAATTTACATAGCTTGAAAACTACGTCATTGACGAATAATTTGTCACTATTCAAGATAACCTTCCTTTTCCACAGTTTTGGTCCACCTTTTAACTAGGGCATGTATTCCAGTGTGGTAAAACACACGGTCTTGCTTCCTAAGCCATTGACGCACGGACGTTTTCACAGCTTCCTCATCTTCAAAATGAATTCAACGATGAGCTTCCTTTAGTTGCCCGAACAGATGGAAGTCTGATGGTGCCAGGTCAGGGCTGTATGGAGGGTGAGGTAAGACTTGCCATCCCAATTTCTCAATTTCTGCAGTGGTGTAACGGCTGGTGTGTGGTCTTACATTGTCATGCAAAAGAAGAACATCCGCCACAGTTTCTGCTGGGCGAACTCGGCGAAGACGTGCTTTCAGCTTTTTAAGAGTTCTGACGTATTGGACAGAATTTATTGTTCATCCTGCTCCATAAAATCAATCATAAGCACACCTTCTGCATCCCAAAACACTGTCGCCATAACTTTCCCTGCCGACCGCTGAGTTGTAATTTTTTTTTTTTTTTTTCGGTGACGTTGTCTGATGCCATTCCATTGACTGCCTCTTTGATTCAGGTTCAAAAAAATTAACCCACGTTTCGTCTCCAATAACAATTTTTTTCTCCAGAAACTCCTCTTCCTCCAAATTGAAGCCCTGCAAGTGTTCGGAGGCTATTGTTTTCCTTGTTTCTTTGTTTTTGGGTGATTAACATTCTTGGTACCTAACGTGAACAAACGTTTGAGTAACTCAGTTGTTGAATAATCGTCATCACACTGCCTTTACTGAGGGAGGTATTGCGACATAATTCACCTGTTGTTACCGGGCGATCACCACGGATGATGTCATCGACTCGCTGAATGTTGCATGGAGTCACTGCAGTCACCGGCCTGCCGCTGCGCTTTTCATCTGCCAATGGTGTTTGCTCTTCAGCTTCGTTACAGCGACGAAGTCTAACAGTGCTGACATCCACCGTTGCATCACCATACACATATTTTAGCCTTTCGTGAATGCGAATTGGCGTTTCACCTTCCGCAGTCAAAAATTCAGTCACCGAATGCTGTCTAGCACGAATGTCGATGTCAGTCATTTTGCAAGGGGTGCAGTGCTGCCACCTGTTGACTTAGGAAGCTACTACGTCAGGAGATTGGAGAAGAAGGTTTGAGGAATTGTACCAAATTCAAAGTTTTCACATAACTTACTTATTTAAGGAAAAAGATAGGAGGCATTACTTTTTGATCCACTCTCGTGTTTTGTCTGTCACTTTTAATTATATTTAATTCTTCCTTATAACTGAGAATGACTAAAGCTGCTACAGTACTCTTTCTACTGTATTATCACACGTAAGCCGTTCTTGCAATGCAAGACTGCGAGCAGACATATTTCTGCTTCTCCTCTCCATTTAGGCGTTCCCGTTTTTCCTAGATCTGGCCCATACAGCGTGAACTGTTAGCCTAAAATGAAGAAAGTATGCTGTTCACACACTATTGCTAGTAATTTAAAGCTTCACAAGAATTTCCTATTTTTCGTCACTAGGGCCCGGAAGTTGTTGACGTAAAAATTCTCTAAAAATGAGCTATAAAATGCTCTTAAAATATAAAAATTGCAAATATAATGTAAACAATGACCTAACAAAAATTAACAGTTTCTTTCATAGTAATAAATTAATAACTGTCACAGACAAATAATGAACATATGACTCGAATAACCACATTTTAAAATGAACTTTCTTGGTAAATAATGCTATAAAATATGAAAAAGTAGGTTACTGTACCCATTAGCCAAAACATACCTTACTAAGCGTTGCAGTACACTATCATGGTCATCTTCAAGTTATCAAAAGTAAAGGAACGGCGGTTGTCAGATAAAACTGTTTTGTACTTTGAAAAACTTCTTTCAACTTCCACAGATGTTATAAGTGCATATTTAAAAACACTATGTCACTGCATTTTAATCCTATTCAAAAATATCACTTCTGAGGTTTGCTCCTGACAGAAATCGGCAATCTGACAAACTGTTTGGTATCCACAAATTTTAGTTTCTCTAATTTGGTCCCCGATCTCACCTTTTACATTTTGTATCCTCTGTTTCGCAATCCTCATTAACTCAATCGACTTATCCAATGTCATGCTTTCTTCACTTTTCACTTTCCTCAAGGCAGGTTATAGTATCCGTCAAAAGTGTAAAATTTTATTTAATGAAAGCTAGTTTACCTTGGATTTGAATATCAGAAAACAGAACCTGTGCGCTCTCAATCGCCTTACAATCTACCCCCTCTAAGCTATTCACCACTTCTCTCACTATTTGAAAATTGTGACAGTGGTATATTCATGTAGTTAACCATGTACCCCAGCGTGTTAAAATTGGTACCGGGGGCAAAGCTATATTAGGGCCATTTTCTTTTAAACACGTAGTTCGGGTTGGCGCTTTCAAAAATATTTTCTTTACTGTGGAAATTAGTGTATCTTCTTCTGGAAATATTGATCTGATCTGTTCCACAATTCGATTAAAAGCATGGGCCAAACACGTTAAGTGCACAATCGTACTGTAAAATAATTGGATCGATTTTGCCGCCTTAACCGTGTAAGGCACCACGTCTGTTAGAAAGAGGAGCTGTATTCCACTAGGCCACAATAAACACAGGAACTTAACGAACAGTTTGCATACCTGACAATGGTTAACAGCTTCCATGACCTTTGAGGTCAGAAGAAACATTTGTCCGGCACTAATAGCTACTAGCGTACCTCTCACTACATTGGCTACACAACTCCCCTCTAAATCGGTTCTCATTAATTGATACATTTTTTTTTTCCATTCACACATTCACGTATTTGGTTTAACGTGTTTTCATAACATTTTTGTGGGTAACTTTACTTAATTTTCCTAGCGGAATATTTGCAAACACTTGACATATTTCTTTATAAAAGGAAGGTGACTTCTTACTTGACGTTGAAGCCGTTTCTTTTAACAGTAATTGAGTTGCTTGTCCCTTTTTCCACATTTTGAAGAGCTCGCAAATGTTTTCCTGTCCAACATTTTGTACAGTGAACCGTTTATCTGCAGCGACGTTAATTTCACACACTTTACAGAACAATACAGTTACACCAGTAGAGAATATGTTTCCGCCAAACTCTGAAAAATGCTGTTTCAAACGGGACGCAGTTGACTGTTTTTGTTTCGGCATTTCAATTCCACAACACAACAAATGTTTGCAAAGCAAATCGCCTGCGTAAAATATGTTTAACACAATTTTCAAATACTCAGGTACTTTCCTAACCATCTTCTTTTCTAAATGATACAAATGTTTACTGTCTGCAGATAAATCCTGTGTGGAACGTGACACAAGGCTCGGCGAAAGCACCAGCCAAAGACAATCCGTCGGACAGCGGTCGAATGGGAAGCGGGGAGAGGTCTACTGAGAGTATACTTCAAATGGCCCGAGACCTGTTCGAGGTTATGTTTGTAGCTGACCTGCCACCTTTGTCCCTTATCACTTACGTAGTGGAGCGCTCCATGGAAAAGAATCTGCAGGCAAGAGCAGTGGTTTACTGTTCAAATTGCGGAGGTCGCAGCGAGCCTTCACCTTTCGAAGTCAAAGGCATGCAAACTGGTGACATTCAGCTGGAGAACCATCGCATGAAACTGCTCTTTGATGGTCGCTCGGGCTTCCTCAAAGCAATCACGAGGAAGTCCACAGGAAGAACAACTCAGTGCGGTCTCCAGTTTGCAGCATACCCCTCAGCACAGTTCCACAGCGGTGCGTACCTCTTCATGCCAGACCCCAACTCCAGAGAATCAGAGAGAGATATCTTGGGTGGCGGTATGGACGGTGCAGGAGGTAATGGACATCTTGGACCCGGTGTGGGCTTGCAGATAGTCATAACGTCGGGGCCGATAGCCTCAGAGCTCAGCGTCATATATGCGCCAATCTTAGCGCATTCTGTTCGCATCTACCATGCAGCTGGCCCACTTTCCGAAGGAGTCTACATCGAGAATGTAATAGACTTCGAATCTCCGCCAAAGAATCGAGAGACTGAACTCTTCATGCGAGTGGTATCTGATATCAGCAATGGCGACCCTCCAGAGTTCTACTCCGATCTGAATGGATTTCAAATGCAGAAGCGTGTCAAAGTGGAACGTATTGGCATAGAAGGTTAGTAATTTTAACATATCTCATCTTTAAACTTTGCCATGTGCCTGCATGTCATTTAAAAGTAAAATAGTAGGTTACTCATCCAGTCAGTAGGTTAATCCAGTCTGAACAAAATCGCTCCGAAAACGGACCGATATATGAAGAAATACTGTACATTGCAATCTGCTCTGTCGTATTCCAGCAATATATGACTTATGTGATCGGAAAATATAATTCTGTTTTCGTTACAGTTCTATTGTTAAACTTCCTTTTAGTAATTCACATTGTTGTTATTGTTTTCTCTATTTTTATACCTTCGAATAACTTGTATCTTGAAATAAGGGGTTTTGATTTGACCTGAGGAAACACTAATGCCGGTGTAAGTTTATTCACTTACTTAGTTGTTTTTAAGTTATTTGCTCTTTATATTTACCCCTACTTCCAAATCAGCCTATAAAATAGGCATTATGGTTGTAAAAATGCTCACTTCAAGCGGGATTTGCACCAGAGACTTCTGAATTACAAGTTAGAACAGTAATCATTCGATCACAGGCCCCGAGGTATCAAGGTGATTCTCGTGCTAAGGTCCTGCCCAAGCCTTAATCTGTGACTAGTTTAAGTTAAGTATTCCGTAGGTCCAAAGCGCTTTGGAGCTGGCAATAAGCTGTAGGCCCTTTCATCCCATCGCTAATTTCATCTCACCCTACAACCGGAGGTAACGAACTTCGCCGCTTCGGTACCACCACCTCGGAAATGGATCCAGTCATTTGTTCATTGGATTGAGGTTACCCTCTGAGGTCAAAGATCATAAGGGCAGCATTAGAGACAACGATGATGACAATATTTTTACAGAAAGGAACAGTTCCCTTCCTTCTCGTTCCCTTTCTTGAGCAAACTGATTTTACCATTGATCTATTCATGAATATTCAGCTAAATGACCAGAGAGTAGTTTTATGATTAAAAACAATCTTAGTTTTTAAACATTCCAAATTGTTCTTCTGAAAATTAGCTGGACCCACTTTCGGACCCACCCTCGCATCCACCGGGCATCACGGGTTACGGTGCCTGATGTAAGTTATACATTAGTTAAATTCTATCACGTAGCAGCACCACACTCGCTTCTTCGTGAGATTAGATTCGGAAAGATTAGATTAAAATGAAATGAAATTAAATGGATGGGGCGGAAATCCCGGAAAGAAAAATAACGAACTCAACAACTCAACTCCAAAGAAAAGAACAACTATGGTCACATTGGTCGGTCACCGGGGAACGAACTTGATTGTCAACTTTAAGGCGTCAGATGCAACGATGGAATGAGAACCGTAACAGGTCGGTTGGATAGTGATGATGTTGATGACAAAGACGATTTATTTTATTTTATTAATGTTTTCCAACTTCATCTTCATCTCGGACGATGAATGAAATGGGTGAAATTATGGTTAAATGAGCACAGGGTCCATAGAGCTTAGATTTACCTGACCTTCACCGTTAAAGGGAAAACGCTGGGTATAGCCTTATACAGATCAGCCACCTTGTCCGAGATTTGAACTCGGGACCTCTAGAACGTCAGACACAGTACCACCTACGCTACAGAGATGAGCAATGATGGCGAGATTGCGCCATAGCCGAGTGGTTAGACCACTTCACTCTCATCAAAGTGACCAGGGTTCGATCACCGGCATGTGAGATTTGTCGTGGACAAGGGGGCGTACGAGCAGGTTTCGACCGGGTGCTCCGGTTTCCTACGCCGTCTCATTTCACCGCTGCTCCATCTTCATCTCATGTATAATCTGTGTCACCGCCTGCGGTGCCGTATGTAGTAAAATCGGACGTTAAGCACTACAAAAAATGGTGGCGATGACGACGAGACTACCACGACTATGTCTTAGTACGGTAATTATCGTATTTTAATTTGGATATTATAGCACGACTCCATGATTTTGAAAGAAATAACTATCGATGAGTAAATCAACGATTGCATAAAGGATTATTAATGATTCAAAAGCCAATGAAGATCCAAGAGCGAAAATGTTACTTCAAATTTTTAAGAGAAGAGGAAAGGTTTTTCTAGTTGTGTTTCATTGTTACAATATACTATGAATATTATACGACACAGTTAACTTTAAAATATAATCATCACAGTTTATTAATGTCAAAAGAAATTAATGCTTTTGCAATAGGCCTAAATTTGGCAACATATACTTATATCTACTGGTGAAATACTAAAATGTGACATGTCCGTTGAGTTGACAACAAAAAGTTATAAGTATAGCACACTATCCTTCGTAACTCATGAAGTAAGACAAAAATCACAAGAGGGAACTCCACTCCCATCCCTTATCAAGGTAAAGCCAAAGCTACAATTCTGGAGTAATAGGCTTGTATTCCCGGATGGAACAAACTTAACTTACGGTTTATCGTGGTTTTCATTGCCGCTTAGGGCATTCGGGGTTGATCTAAGCCTTCTAACTTGTGCTGCAGTAAAGGGATAAAGGGCACGTAAGTTTCCTAAGAAATGCATATTGGGGAGAAGCAGTACCACATTCATCACTACCACCTCCGTGTTCACTTCCTTACCTCGGGGCTCGAGTTCCATTCCCAGTTTGCGTGTGTACGAGTTTTTGCCAGACCTTCCTTTATCCTTATGCGACAAAAGATGACATAGAATAAACTTCAAGAAATTCCCACGCTTCGCTGCCTTGGTATAAGATTTTTTGAAAAGACTCCAACATTTTTTACTAAAATACATATCTTTAGAACATCTGAATGACAAATAAAATAATATTGAATTTTATGAATATACCATATGTCCTCTTCATTCAGAATAAATTTTGTATAACTTGTTATTACTTCTAAGCTATAAGTTTTAGTCAAAAACGTATTACACAAACATTAATATCTTCAAAACACATAAGCCATTTCAAATACCTTTTTGTACCAACAATATTTTCCGAGATATTCAGTATTGTGGCTTTCATTTCCGAGGTCAGTTCGGCCTTCATTTCCACCATCTTCTCCAAAATCTTCTCTAATACCGCCTCCATGGTGCTAACATCCCACTCCTGACACCAGTTGTGACTTTGTGGGTTCGTAGAATTAAAAGTCCGAGTTGCAGATATTCCAAATGTTGCTTATTTCCGTAGAAATACACTGTTCAATTCTCACGTAACAACATTACATCACTTATACAACATAATCTTCCAAGGTCGATGACAATAACAAACAGTTATCGTTATAACAACACTTTACAGCTGTTTACTGCTCGCCTGCCTGTTTTACAACTCGTCACTTCCTTAAATGCCTCATTCATAATTCCAGACTGTTCTGTTCAATCAGTAGATGTTTCTGGAATAAACAAAGCATCTAATGACGTAATCCGAATATTCTATCACCTTCGCGACAGTATTACAGATTTGAATGTTTCAATGCTTTGTCCTTTTTCTAAAGTCATGTTGCTATTCAGGTGTTTCGCGGGATAATAAACTGTGAGATAAATTTTATTAACAATATTTTAGAAAGTTAAAGCAATTGTGTTAAGTTATCAAGATTTTAATGTATGATTGTGAATAACTTTGAAATGTTATACAATTTTGTTAATAATATTTTTGTTTTAAAATTATAATTAATTGTAAGAAAATTTTATAATTTTTTTTTAATTAGGCTGCTGCTGGCTACCGGTGGCAAAATCTTTTATGGGGAATATTAAAATATAGTTAAGTTAATAACTGGAATACCAATCATGTGTTACTGAAAAACCAGTAGTAGAATATTTTGGTTTAAAATATTTTTAAGTATGTTTGAAATTTTTTAAAATTTTTAAATTAAATTTATAAAATTTTGAAAGGGCTTAACTTTAAAAATTTTAAATTTTAATTATATTTTTGAAATATAATTTATTTTTAGTTTTGTATATTTTTAGAAATGTGGTGTGTATTTTTATGTTTGATGAGAGTGAAATACAAGGGGGGTCCAGAAAGTAGGTTCTGTTTCAATTTATATCCGCTGCAGCGCTGCGATGGCAGTTCCACACATGCGCGATAGACGCTGTGTATCAAGGAGAAGAAACGTGCGCCATTATGAGATCGCTGCCAGCCACCTACGCTTTGTTATGCTTGTTTACAATGCCGTTGTTGGTTGAAAATCCCGCCGCTTGTGAAAGCAGATGTTTATTGCGAGACACTTAGGAAATTGCGCCGAGGAATGCTGTCAAAAGGTGTTTTGTTTCTTCACGACAACGCACGACCACACACTGCAAATACGACGAAAAACATCCTACAGGGATTTGGCTGGGACTGTTTGACCACCCTCCGTACAGCCCTGACCTCGCTCCTAGCGCATTCATCTGTTTTTACGTCTTTCCTTGGCGGTCAACACTTCAACAATGACGAAGAGCTGCAAGAAAATGTTTCCAACTGGTTGAAGACACAGGTGGCAAACTTCTATTAAGAAGGTATACAAAAACTTGTGCCTCGCTATGACAAGTGCCTGCAAAATTTCGGCAGTTATGTGGAAAAGTAGTTTAAGAGTTTTAGAATTTTGTGCAATAAATAATGGTTCTGTATCTGTACACAATTTAATTTTATTACCAAACAGAACTTACTTTCTGGACGTACCTCGTATTTGAAATGTGTGTAAAACGTTTGTTTTTATTATTTTATTTATATTTATAATCTGTAAATTGTGTATGTTTTACATATGGTTTTTATCTTTTAATAAATAAATACAAGTCTCATTATTGACCCCAGATTAAGAAATTAGGTGCCGGTGTATAATGTGCAGATTTTTATGTTATTTTATTTTTGTTTCCCGGGATATCATAGAACGAGTATGGGGTTTCGATGCTCGCTTTTTAACATCTTGCAATTACTGACGTTTGCTCTTCTCCTCTTTTACTTAGTAAAATGGAAAATCAAACTTATTTTTTACGAAGATTTATGTCGACTGACCTGAAGTGGATAAAGATAAAAGTATTCATAATAGTACTTTCTGAAATATAAAACATCAGATTTTATACATACACACATTAACCTCAACTTGTGACGTAGTGTCAAATTAATTAAATTAAGTTTATCTTCACTTATGGTGATGTTTGGCTTCACTGCCTACCTAAACAAAGATGACAGTGCTCTGGGTCTATGATGGGTTTAATTAGGCTTGGAGCCTTGTTAGAATATTGCACATAAATGTGACTCGCTCCAGCTGCACTACATAAGTGAAAATTTGGATCCTGGGGCGCTTGTCCTAATGATAACTATTCGAGGAAACACGACGTTGATTTACATCTGGTATAGAGTACCGACTTCCCATGGCATGCACTGACCAACAACCTCGAGGTTTCTCCTTCTTCTTCTTCTTCTTCTTCTTCTTCTTCTTCTTCTTCTTCTTCTTCTTCTTCTTCTTCTTCTTCTTCTTCTTCTTCTTCTTCTTCTTCTTCTTCTACTTCTTCTTCTTCTTCTTCTTCTTCTTCTTCTTCTTCTTCACTTCATGGCATAGGCAATCCAGTGCCTGTTCCGCCTTCGAAGTCCTCCAGCCATCGTTTCCTGGGTCTGCCCACCGATCTCCCACCTTTAGGATGATACTGTAATATTTGTTTTGTAAGTCTATTATTTGGCTTTCTTTCAACACGTTCCTTCCATTTCTGTTTCAGATCTTTTAACCTATCATTCATACTAAAAATGTCCAGCTCTTCTCTTATATTTTCATTTCTTATTAAGCCCCTCTTCGTGCATCCTTTCACACTTCTCAAGAATTTCATTTCTGAAGACTGTATTTTACTCTGTTGCTTTATAGTTAACGTCCAACTCTCACTTCCGTATGTCAGTATAGGTACAGCCATAACTTTGTAGAACTTTAATTTTCTTTCTAAATGTTCTATTTATTGTTCCACACACTCTTTGAAATTTGCATATTTTATTATAGACATCATATTCCTTGTCATACCTAACATCAGTTCCCAAGTAGTTAAAATGGCTTACCTGTTCAACGCAACGTTTATTTATAACTATTTTTGTTCTAATTGGCTCTTTCCCAATGAATGCCATTACCTTGGAGTTTATAAAAAAAATTCATATTATACTGCTTACAAAGTTCACCAAGCTATTTTGTATAACTAAGTCGTCAGCAAACAATAAAATATTTAAAAAGTTTTTATTTGAAATTTCAAAACCTACATTCACTAACTGCTTCCATTTGCACACTAGGTCGTCAATATAAATACTAAAATTTGTAGGTGATAAAGTACACCCTTGTCTGACACCCTGATTAGTAAGAAATTTTACCATTGTTCCTCACATTTATTTTTGTTTGGAAGTAGAAGCATTGTATCACTTTTACTAATTGTTGTGGGTATCCTCGTTCTTCCAATATTTGCCACATTTTGCATCGGTTTACCCTATCGAAGGCTTTTTCAAAGTCAATAAATGCCATATGCGTTTCTTTATTAAACTCCCTATGTTTTTCAATTAGTTGTTTAACAATAAAAATGTTATCTTCACAGGATCTGCCTCTTCTATATCCACTTTGTTCTTCCCAAAGAAGACATTCAGCTATATTCTGCAAACTTTTGTTTATGATTTTAGCAAATATTTTATAGGCCGTATCCAGTAAACATGTTCCTCTGTAATTGCTACAGTCATTTCGTTTTCCTCTCTTAAAGATAGATATGGTTTGGGCTATAAGCCAATCTTCTGGGATACATTGCTTCTTCCAGCACATATTATAGAAATGTAGCAGTCGGAGCTTTAGCAATACCCCCCCCCCCCCTCCATATTTAAATAACTCTGCGTTTAATCCATCTTGCTTGGAGCTTTCTCCAATACAAAATGTTGTCAAGTGAACAAAGATATCGACATTCTTTGCTTGCAAGAATATTTAATGCCCTTGATCAGATTAATACAATTCGATCAGCTTAAAATTTGTAATAATTATATAAAAATTTCAGTAATAGAACAAGTATACGAAATAATAAGTGACTTCTAAGCATACGTTTTTAAGTTAAGAAATATACTACCTTACTCATTTTTTCTGCCAATTTCATGGTACGAGAGCTCGACGGTTAGATTGATTATTACCTGAATAGGCTTTTATTTTGGACGGGGTTATCCTTATTTTCAGGCACCACTGCTCATTGCAATGCTCATGATGCATTGATGCTATAATTTCGTGTTGAATGTTATGAAAATCGACGCCTGTTTCAGTTCCATTGCCTTGAGGTTCTAGACAAATACGCCATATCGATTTGAGCTTATACATTACATACTATACTAATGACTTAACACAGAATTGAGTATAGGGAGATGGTGGAAGATCCTCTGTTGGTTGTATGAGAAACATCATACCTTGCCATCTTCTTGTACACGTTTATGAACTATTAAAGCCAAGAATTGCAACATTTTCAAGGGTATTTTCTATCATTTGACTCCAATTGCTGAAAAGTGTGATTCACATAACTAGAACGTACGTCCATAACGTAAGTTCGGTTTGGTAATAAAATTAAATTGTGTACAGATAGAGAAAAATTATTTATTGCACAAAATTCTACAACTCTTAAACTACTTTTCCACATCGCTGCCGAAATTTTGCAGGCATTTGTCATGGCGAGGCACATGTTTTTGTATACCTTCTTCATAGAAGTGTCTTCAATCGGTTGAAAACATTTTCTTTCAGCTCTTCGCCATTGTTGAAGTGTTGACCGCCAAGGAAAGATTTGAGATGCAAAAACAGATGAAAATCGCTAGGACCGAGGTCAGGGCTGTAAGGCGGGGAGTGGTCAAACTCGTCCCAGCCAAATCCCTGTAGGATGTTTTTCGTTGCATTTGCAGTTTGTGGTCGTGCGTTGTCGTGAAGAAACGCAACATCTTTTGACAGCCGATAAATTTCAATTGGTTTCTCTTTCTTAGCATTCAGAAAACGAATCACAGTCTGATTTCACAAGCGGCGGGATTTTCAATCAACACCGACATTGTAAACAAGCACAGCAAAGCGTACATGGCTGACAGCGATCTCACAATGGCGCAAGTTTCTTCTCCTTGATACAGCGTCTACCGCGCATGTGCGGAACTGCGATCGCAACGCTGCAGCGGAGATAAATTGAAACAGAACTTACTTTCTGGACTTATTTCCTTTACCTGTAGTAAAGTAGTAGTAACTACACTCCTGGAAATGGAAATAAGAACACATTGACGCCGGTGTGTCAGACCCACCATACTTGATCCGGACACTGCGAGAGGGCTGTACAAGCAATGATCACACGCACGGCACAGCGGACACACCAGGAACCGCGGTGTTGGCCGTCGAATGGCGCCAGCTGCACAGCGTTTGTGCACCGCCACCGTCAGTGTCAGCCAGTTTGCCGTGGCCCACGGAGCTCCATCGCAGTCTTTAACACTGGTAGCATGCCGCGACAGCGTGGACGTGAACCGTATGTGCAGTTGACGGAGTTTGAGCGAGGGCGTATAGTGGGCATGCGGTAGGCCGGGTGGACGTACCACCGAATTGCTCAACTCGTGGGGCGTGAGGTCTCCACAGTACATCGATTTTGTCGCCAGTGGTCGGCGGAAGGTGTACGTGCCCGTCGACCTGGGACTGGACCGCAGCGACGCACGGATGCACGCCAAGACCGTCGGATCCTACGCAGTGCCGTAGGGGACCGCACCGCCACTTCCCAGCAAATTCGGGACACTGTTGCTCCTGGGGTATCGGCGAGGACCATTCGCAACCGTCTCCATGAAGCTGGGCTACGGTCCCGCGCACCGTTAGGCCGTCTTCCGCTCACGCCCCAACATCGTGCAGCCCGCCTCCAGTGGTGTCGCGACAGGCGTGAATGGAGGGACGAATGGAGACGTGTCGTCTTCAGCGATGAGAGTCGCTTCTGCCTTGGTGCCAATGATGGTCGTATGCGTGTTTGGCGCCGTGCAGGTGAGCGCCACAATCAGGACTGCATATGACCGAGGCACACAGGACCAACACCCGGCATCATGGTGTGGGGAGCGATCTCCTACACTGGCCGTACACCTCTGGTGATCGACGAGGGGACACTGAATAGTGCACCGTACATCCAAACCGTCATCGTACCCATCGTTCTACCATTCCTAGACTGGCAAGGGAACTTGCTGTTCCAACAGAACAATGCACGTCCGCATGTATCCCGTGCCACCCAACGTGCTCTAGAAGGTATAAGTCAACTACGCTGGCCAGCAAGATCTCCGGATCTGTCCCCCATTGAGCATGTTTGGGACTGGATGAAACGTCGTCTCACGCGGTCTGCACGTCCAGCACGAACGCTGCTCCAACTGAGGCGCCAGCTGGAAATGGCATGGCAAGCCGTTCCACAGGACTACATCCAGCATCTCTACGATCGTCTCCATGGGAGAATAGCAGCCTGCATTGCTGCGAAAGGTGGATATACACGGTACTAGTGCCGACATTGTGCATGCTCTGTTGCCTGTGTCTATGTGCCTGTGGTTCTGTCAGTGTGATCATGTGATGTATCTGACCCCAGGAATGCGTCAATAAAGTTTCCCCTTCCTGGGACAATGAATTCACGGTGTTCTTATTTCAATTTCCAGGAGTGTATAATAATGCATGAAGTTCTTAGTTGTTATAATCTGGTCTTTAAAGAAGATATATAGTCTACATTGGGCTTAAGCTTATATTTATAATTAAATGACCAGAGTAATATAGAATCATAGTTTCAACTTCATGTACAATATGTCATGTGTCTTTTTTCCCTTGTTAGTTGCCTGTTGCTTTTGGTCCTTGCGCTTTAGTAATATTGGTAGCCAACTCTTCCTTTCCTCTTAATTCCTCTTTCTTTTCTTCTCTCTATGCACAGCGTTCCTTATCCACTTCACCTTGAGTTTCTCCGTATTTTTCTTCAGATTTCTATTTTTCTTGTCTCCTCTAGTTGTTAAATGTTCGTGGTTATTATGTTCCCAGTATTGCATCATTTCTGTTCCCAAAGCTCTTCCCTCAGTTCTCTTACTTCCTTACATTCTACCAGAATAATGTTCTAAACTCTCCGTTGCTCCAACAATAATACATTCTTTTAAGTTAATTGATGGAAATTAATCGTTCCTTCACACTAGCCGTGTATAGGCTAATGTTTTGGATAGTAGAGTCAAACTGAAAATTCAATGCTATGGCCTGGATTTGAACCGCGGATCTTCTGGTTTCCGCCCAGTCTCTCTTACCCATTGAGCTACCATGGCCAACGTGCCGTCGTGACACTAAATTCTTCAACTGACTCATATACTTTCCCGGTAAACAACTAGGGCCTCTCGTATTCGAGGTACACCGTCTGTGGCGACTTACTATTGTAAGTGTTTGAATCCCAGCTTCATCATTTAACTCTTATGAGTCAATTGGAGACTTAATGTCATGACGGCACGTTGGCTATGTTAGCTCAATGGGTAAGAGCGACTGGGCGGAATCCAGGAAATCCGTGGTTCAAATCCCGGCATAGGCATTGAATTTTTCATTTTAACTCTATCGATCCAATAATATGTTCTTCTGCGAGGCGTGTCCGTAAAATAAGGTCTACAAGGCACTGGAGCCGCCAGGAACGCTGTTACACGAGATCCGGCAACACTGACTTGTACCTTGGTTTCACTCCTTCAAATCCCCACCACAAGGAACCCGTTACAACCATTAGTCTTGGCTGGGCAGCTGTTTGCGATAGAGCTTCCTATCACTTTCGTCGCCAAGTGCGAGTTGCGTGCAGTGATCAGTTTCTTTGAGTGCCAAGGGCACTACCCCTACCTCCCGTAGGGGAGGGGTTTCGTCCCTTTGAGCTGCCGAGGTGCGGGCGCTGCGGACCCTTAGCACTCGTGGTACCTCTGACGTTACTAGAGGAACCTCGGGCCGAACATTCGAGCCCTTCCCTCTGGGAGCTGTTCGGATTGGGTTGGTCTCGAGGGGGCAGTGTGTTCCCGCCACCCACGGGAAATTGGGTACCTCCGGCCAGGCTATTGGCCGCCCGGAGGGGGTAGATGGTTGCCTCATAAGTCCCGGGTGCTAGCCTGCAAAGCTAGTAGTTGGTGTGCTAGATCACCGGCGGCCCTACCAAGGTTTTTTTGGTAGCTGCTTCATTAAGGACCGGCGCGTAAGTGGCGTATCCACTTCCGTCCTGTCTGCGAGCAGCGGGGGGGGGGGGGAGGCAGTTTATAAAATAGGTACTGTCCTACGGTAAAACGAACCCGAGAGGCCCGGGTTTTGGTCCTACGGGTCCAGGACTAATGGAGTAGATCCTCACATTCACTACCCCTACCGAAATTGATCGTCCGCTACGCGAAGTCTATCGGCCACACTATGTGGATGTCAAAAACGTGGGAAAGTGGGTCAGAGAGTTCAAAGACGGACGTACAGACGTCCATGACGAACAGCGTTCTGGTCGGCCTTCGGTTTCAGCCGAAACAATTGCAAAAGTGGTGCAATAAATGCTTAAAGATCGGCGTGTGACAGTTCACGAGCTGTGCGAACTTATCCCTGAAGTCAGTAAGACTACGATTGACAAGATTTTGACCGAACATTAGCATTATCGCACACTGCACATGCAACGGTTGATCTCCTGGCCCAGTTCGGATGGGACATCCTCACACATCCCCCCTACAGTCCAGACTTAGCACCTATTGATTATTATCTGTTTCCTGAGTTGAAGTCACACCTGGGTGGAACACATTTCCAGACCGACGATGATTTGAACAACGAGGTTGAGCGCTACCTGCGCAACTTGGCGGGAGAGTGTTATGCCAAGGGTATACAAAAACTGCCACAGTGTATGCAAAAGTGCCTTGGTCGCAATGGTGATTACGTTGAAAAATAGCTGTAAGTTTTACCTTACCATCAGTGTAACATTTGTTGACAATATCTTTTTTATATTAAATAAAATTGGAGACCTTATTTAACCGACACGGCTCCTACTTCATCTCGTTTTACTGTTTTTCTTAGTATCGCCCCTGTTCTTATGTACTCATATCCTTTCGCTTCACTCCACAAATCACTTTTTCTCGTACACAGTCACCATACATATAATCATGGCTATATAAAATGTAAAAATGAGAAATCTTTCTCTTAACCTTATATTGCCATTTATAAACTTTTGCAAGGAAAATAAATTTAGATAATTTCTGATACACTTATTTCGGAAAGAGTAAGGATTCTTCCTTGTTTGCAACACAAGAAGAACGCAGATGAAATATAGTGCTATGCATATAGTTACCACTGATTCTCACTTTTTTCTTCCTAAACTTGTCCATCTTGTATAACATTTTGTTTGTTTTCAGGTAACTACTTCCCTATAACATCCACGGCATACATCCAAGACAGCTCCCGACGGTTGAGCTTGTTGGTGAACCATGCACAAGGAGCAGCTTCGTGGCAGCCAGGTTGGATAGAGGTGATGCTCGATCGACGTACCCTCTATGACGACTCTAGAGGAATGGGTGAAGGTGTGGTAGACAATAAACGTGTGCTCACCAAGTTCTGGCTTCTGCTGGAAGAGGTGGGTGCTAGCGAGTCCACAGAGGGATCTTCGACGACGAGCTACTCTCGGCCAAGTCTCTTCTCCCATCACCTCTCCAACAGCCTTCTGTATCCAGCGAACCTCTTCGTGGTAGAAGGCCTGACGGAGACGTCACAGACTTCCCCTAGTCAGCAAGGGGAACAAGGGACTTCGCAGTCGGGACATAGTGACCTAATCCTCAATAAGAAAGTTCAGCTCATCACGCGTCCATTGCCTTGTGATGTGCACCTTGTCAACCTGAGAACCTTCTCGGACGTCAATTACACACAGTTTCCTTCAGCGTCAGCCCTCATGGTGCTTCAGCGACAGAGCTATGCTTGTGATGTGGGCACGGGTATCTCCATTCCTCAGTGTGCCCTGGAGACTTCTACTCCAAATGCTGCCTTCCACAAGAGGACGTTGTTCAGTGACTTGAAAGTAGCGTCCCTCGCTCAGACCTCACTCACAGGACTCAACCATGTCAAGAATTTGGCAAGTTTCGATGATGCTGAAATAAAACCCATGGAGCTGTTATCACTCAATGTGACCTTTCTGCTGTGATATCACTAACGACGACTGTTTTCACAACAGCGATATTATTTTAGAAAACACAACAAAGTGTAATAACAAATCATTGCCACTCACAGAAAACTGTGAAAGCAGTGAGGCTGTAAAGCGAGACTACATGGCGTTATTTGCTGAAGTTCACCAGACCCAGTTGTCTACTGGGCATACAGTCATAAGGTTGTGTTTCAGCAAAATCGGACTCTGGGCAGCTGGAGTATCAGGCTATGAATGCAGGATTTTTAAAATTAGCTTTTATCTATTCATAGTAATATCTTGTATTAGCAGTGATGTGTTATTTTTGTTATTCCAACTCTCCTAAGAAGACTATTAGCTAATTAAGGTTTTTAATCCAGGAAAGGGATTTACCGAACTGGTTTTTAGAACGCCAGAAATCTCTGGGACGTTAGCCCAATGAAAAAAAAGAAAAGAATAGAAAAAAACAGCAGGTTCATTTGTAGACTTCATTTTCTACTTTAAATTTATCGTACTTTTCGAGCATGGCTTCCTTCGGAAGAGAAGTAAAGCTGGTGGTCCCACATCGTAAATTAATGCCTGTAAAATAACCTCAATCTTGATAAAAAGGCTTTCGAGCAAAATTTAGCAATCTTTCACACTCAGTATAGTCCCATAGATGTTAGAAAGCGTCCATAAATGAAACTCAATCTAATCTAATTTTTCTTTTGTTTTATTTTATAAACCGGAAAAAAGAAAGAAAGAAAAGGATAACTAGTTGAAAGTCTAAATGTAATCCATTAGTTTTTCCTTTCTTTAAGCTTCTTATCGTTACCTGTGCAGTGATTTATTTGGGTGCTGTCCATACTTGAGGTCAAATAACAATTTACAATTTGTTTCATTAGTTTTTTTCAATTTGTTTCTCGATATCCATTAATTTGTTTTCCCGGCATTATTTAAGACAAGGCTACACTAAAAATTCCAACTTCTATAATAATAAACCTGTCATAAGAAAATTTAGCCACATAATTAGAGTATAATTTTAAACTTTCGTGTAAATTTTCATGTTGCTACACCAAATAGTTAATTAATTATTAATTATTTTTGAGATAATATTGTAAAAATTAAAAATGTTCTACGTGGCAAAAAATTTGAGTTTTTTAAGTTGAGTTTTTGTTTTCGGCTAGTACAGAGCAATTTTAAAAGATCCACACTCTTATTTTTTGGAATATTCTTTTAGCATTTGTTCTAAAATATTTCCCATGTGTTAGCTCTAAAATTTTCGAAAATATTAACATTTTTTTATTCCTTAACACTATATAATTTACAAAACATGGGCATTAACAAATAAAAGGGGAATGTGAAGTTTCTTATTTACATATTACGGACCTATCCTGGAAGTTTCACCAAGTCAAATGAAAAACTTAGGCATTTTGTATACTGAAAAGTGTTAGAAAAAAGTTTCTCAAAAGATTAACTTTAAAGTAAGGATTGTTACTTTTAACGATTTGAAAAGGTCTCTTTAAATTGTCACGTGACGGCCTCAAATGATGCAAATGGTAAAAATAGCATGCCATATATTACTACAAACCCTAAGCTATCAAAATTGCAAAAAAGGAAAATTCCATGATTTTCAACATTTTCGAGTTTTTTCTAATTTACGTTCTCCAACGTTAAGTCATATCAGACGATGAATGGAAATGCGTGAAATGATGCTCAAACGATCCCAGGGTCCATAGAACTTAGAGTTAGGTCTTTCAGGATAAGGGAAAACCCCGGGGAAAAACCTTATCCAGGTAACTGACCCTGACCGAGATTAGAACTCGGGACCTTTTGAACGTGAGGCAGACACGCAACGACCACGCTATCGAGGCGGGTATCGATCACTATTGTTGTCATATCTCACCACTTCATTGTTTATCAACATCATCACAGATTATGATGTACACAAATTAAACAGTATTTGCTACTCAACTGCGATTTTACATCTCTTTCCCTTTAAGTTAATTGGTGGAAATTAATCGTTCCTTTATACCAGCCGGCCGCGCCGTGGCTCAGTGGTTAGACCGCTTGGCTCTCACCGAGGCGGCCCGGGTTCGATCCCAGGTGACCGCAAAGTGAGATTTGTGGTGGACAACAAGGCCCTGGGGCGGGTTTTCTCCGGGATCTCCGGTTTCCCCCGTCACCTCATTCCACCGGTGCTCCATCTTCATCTCATGTATCATCAGTTTCAAATCCTGCGGTGCCGTATGTAGTAAAAGTGAGTGTTAAACACTACACATTCATTTATACTAGCCGTGTATATGTCAAGTTTTTGGATAGATAGAGTCAAACTGAAAAATTCAGTGCCATGGCCAACATTTCAACCACGGATTTCCTGGTTTCCGTCCAGTCGCTCTTACCTATTGAGCTACCACGGCCAATGTGCCGTCATGACACTAAATTCTCCAAGTGACTCGTATATTTTCCCGGTAGAGTACTAGGCTACTATGTGTAGACTACTACGTGGCATGACGTCACGTTGGCCATGGTAGCTCAATGGTTAAGAGCGACTGAACGAAAACCTGGAGAACCGTGGTTAAAATCCCGGCTATGGCATTGAATTTTTCAGTTTGACACTATCTCTTTCCTTTTCTTTTAAAAACATACTATGTCCTTTAAATCTCCTGAAAATTTTGAATTACAAACTTTTAAGACCTTTAGTTAATTGATGGAAATTAATCATTTCTCCACACTAGCCATATATAGGCTAAGATATTTGATGGATAGAGTCAACATGAAAAATTCAATGCCTTGGCCGGGATTTGAACCACGGATCTCCTGGTGTATCTCGGATGCGAGAGCCCCTAGTGGTCTACCGGGGAAATATACGAGTCGACTGGAGAATTTAGTGTCAGGACGGACGTTGGCCATGGTAGCTCAAAGGTTAAGAGTGACTGGACGGAAACCAGGAGATCCGTGGTTCAAATCCCGGCCATGGCATTGAATTTTAAGACCTATTTATTAAAGTCGTAATTTTAAGCATATGTGACATCCATATAACGCAATTTCAGAAGTAATCATATGTAATTAATTTTACACTTTAGTAGTTGCAACCGAAATCCTGTATTTTTACTGAGACACACTTTAGTTCTCATTCCTTTGAAATATCTGCCCTATTGATGTTCGTACTGACCGCTGATATATATAATTCGCCCGGTTCATATAAGTTTAAAAATAATTGGTATATCTACTATTTTAAAAGCAATAATACAAATACAATCATAGCTTGGGAACTACTAGTGGGATATTGTATAATTTAAATCCCAATAAATGTATCTATTTACCCGATAATTACATATCAATTAGGTACATTGTCATTGCAGCTAATCACAGGAAACAATTGCATATCATTAATGTGTGTTGTATATCCGACCATAATATCCAGTGGTCATTATCATTAATTATCATTAGTCTTATTGCGTTGCAAAGAAGTAACATATTTTTGTTCAGAGGAAATAATTTTAAAAATACTTGAAAATTACTCTGGCCTATCATTGATATCAACTTTATGTTCCATGAAAAAAACACAAATTATTTGATTCCTCACAACTTTGGCACTCCATACGGACGTTGAGGTTACTTTGGAAACGTAAAAAGTAGTTCCAAAATTCTCTTCTAAATCTCTTGAAGCTCATATATACATTTGATAAATAAAAAAAACTATGCAGTAGTATTAAAACCATTATGTGTTTCAAATGGGAAGAGTTCTGCAGTCCAGCTAATCAGATGCCATATCACTCTCAGTGTTGCCAGCTTGTTACCCCACTCCTTTTATATTTCCCTCTCTCTCGCACACTCATACAACAAGCAGCTCTGCTTGGCGCAGACGTAAGGGTAAGCAAATTATATTTTGCAAACTTTTACAATGATGCAGTTGCCAAAATAAAAATTGGAAAAAGCAGTATCGCAAATCATGTATATTTTAAAATACTATAACTATAATCATAGTTTATGGATTGCCTGTTTTTCTAATCCAATGGAACTGCCAGTGGCTCATCCATATCGCTGTCAGTCATTTCCGTTAAGAGACAATTCGTCATTGGCACTGTCTTCATCGTCTGAGTCTTGCAAATTTATGATTACAGGTTCCAAAATCTCGTCACGTGCTCTTTCTGTCTTATAATCATCTTCTTGAAGGTTTTCTGCAAGCCTCACGCAGTTTTCCCAGTCCTGTTGTGTTACCTTGTCAATTTCTTAGTTAACAAGTCGTTTAACGTCCACCAGTTTAAAAGTATTATTCATTTTTGAAACCCCCCTTTTTATTTGAGCCCACACCAACTCAATTGGAGTATATTGGCAGTGGTAAGGTGGGAGGCGTATTACCTTGTGTCCCATTTCAATTGCAAGTTGATCCAGCTGATACACTTTTTCCGTGATTTTAAACGGAAGTACTCTTTGCGATAACTCATTTTTAGTTTCTGTTTCCGAAACTTTTTGAAGAACGTGTACACCTTAAAAATAATACTTCGCCTGACTTCGCAATACCTGCCTTTTTGACTCGCCACTAAATTCACCGCAAGAAGCCATTGCACTATTTAACTCTTGCTTTACTGTTGTGTAAGGAACAACTGAATGATATTGATCTGAACTCTCCTGAGTAAATAAACACTTCTTATCCAGCATTCATTCATAAACTTAAACATACAGCATTCCACAGGATAACAGGAAATGAAGTGTTTGCCCTTTCTCGAATTTAACACCTTGACTTATTCACAGTAATTCTTTCATCCGTCATGTCAGTGGTTTAAATTTCAGTTCTGAGTAATCAAAAGTATATGTAGATACATACACACCAACCACTTTGAACTTTCTAGAGTAAATAGAGATTACAAACCATTCATAAACAAAGATATAATATGACCAGACACGTTCTGCCAGGGCAGCAGGAAATTTATCGTGTCCTCTCGCTCGAATTGGATTATTCAAAGTAATTCTTTTGTCACGTTATGTCAAACATTTAGGTTTCACTTCTGAGTAATTACAAATATACGTACACGCATACATGCCAACCAATAATCATACTCATACAGTGCTTACGTCGCGATTTATTGTTATAATACAGGTAATAGTGGTTTATTTATTTGTATTAGAAAAACTATTTGAGCTAAAAATATGGGGTTTTATGGTTATGTTAGATACATTACTCTCTACCTTCCACATGTATCAGTTTTGGCAAAATCTGAATTTTTGTCTTAGTGCGAATAGTATTTCATACAGATTGATTAGGTTGGCGCTCCACACACCACTTAGGGGGAATGCAATACGACAACAACGCAGAACTCCCATTGGTTGCTCACCTAGTAGCGCTCAAGGACAAACACCTTCCCATTTGAAACACATAATAAGATATTATTTAAATGGAGTATGTTGTTATACGTTAAACTATGATAGCTGTATTAAAATTTCATTTGAAATTGGCACTTTAGAAATTTCACATTTGGTATCCTTAACACGCTAGTGGAGTGAATAAGAGCTGAATTCCTGTTTCTAAGGAACAGTTAACCCATGGCGCGTTACATCTTCGTACTGGGGTGAACCCATGAGCTAGATTTTAAGATAAAATTAGTTAAATCTATGTGACATGTTTTATTTTCGTCATATATAGGTACACCCTCACGTAGAATGTGGGAGTGACTGTATAATAAAAAATCAAAAGACTACAACACTGTACACCTTTTACGTTAATGCCCTTGCGTTTTAATAATATACCAAGGTGTTGTTTATAGCGTGCTAAAGGTTAGCTAAGAAAATTAAAAGATTATCAGCAGAGGCATGCGAAACACGTGTAATACGTGCATTATTCAGACATGCAAACGCAGGCTGTAAAAATAGCCCTACCAGGATCTCCAGAGTAGATATACAGCATTGAAATATTTCAGTTATAATAAATAAAACTGAGAGACAACGTTTATGTTACGTGTACAGGACGTCAGTATGGCAATGCTGCAAGTTACGCTCGCCTTCCATGAATCACAGAATAGAATATTCCGGTTTGAGGTAAATGCCAATACAACTAAATATACAGTAGAACAAAGCTTGTGGCTTGAACAACAGTATTACACCAAAATTGAACTCACAATTATGGTACTTTCAACCCTTCACGGTTTCTCATTACTTCAATCTGGAGGAAATTAAATCATAAACTTTGTCTACTGATGTTCAGTTATCTGTTTTTACCTGTTAAAGAGACCGTTTGGTAAAAATTAGGCAAATATATCCAAAAGTTACAAGTTAGGTCTTTCTATTTAACCAGTCCATTCCTTAGGAACATTTTCATGCAAATATTTTTCATACCAGAATGAAGTTACGTAGTGATTTAAATAATTACACCGAGGCCTGGTGTCGTGCATATTTAGGTGCAAATATGTTAGTTTTTAAATCCTTGTTTTAAATAAACATGTGCATTATTTTATAAAAAATACGTAAGTTAGTTAATATGAGCAAGGGGTTTAGAGATTTTATCGGCATTTAAAGAGCTCGTTACGATACAATTATAAATTTATTAGAATGAAACTTTGAAAATAGTTTTCGAATACCTGATAACTAAAACTGTTAAGTGTATTAATACGAGTAAAATGTTTTAGCCCACCAGACTCCCCAAAGGTCTTCTAACTTAGTAAGCAACCAATGCTTTCAAAAATATAATTTTGTACCTTTTAGGAGAACGTCACTTTAATCCTGTGTAATTCTTGCTTTTCTGTTATATGAAATACGCATGCGTGCTCTAAACATTACGTTTATGCCCGATTTCACCAACAGATGTTAAAATCGACGTTAACAAATAAACGTAACAATTGTCACAGCGCTAACACTAATGTCAAATTTCTGGCCTTTCACCAACCTGTATTCTGAAAATGTTAACAAACCTGTGTTAACGCCAAGAAACCTGTAAATATTACAGCTATAGAAGGCTATTGATGAGTCGTATTATTTTCTGAACGTACTACGATGCGCATGTTTTCATTTTCGTATGCACAAGCTGAAAAATGGCGGATGAACAAAATCATAAATAAAGTCGTGAGACAAATTTCTCATTGATGGAGAAAGGATTGTTAATTGAATTGGTGACGAAGTGTAAGGATATCGTGGAAAATAAGAGGACGGATGCGGTGAATGTAAAAGAGAAAGATGTCACGGGGAAAATATTGGAAACGAATTTAATTCAAATGCATGTGTCGCTACTAGAAGCACCAAACAACTTGTCAGTATTACGTAAATTTAAAACGAGGTGCGAAGAACAAATGACAAACGTTTCAAGACGGGAGGTGGACAATGTATTATCCACATAATTCAGTGAATTATAAGATCGCAAAGTTATTAATACTTGAAGCAAAGGCGAGATCGGCATATACCTTTCGATGAATATTCTAACTCATTATTACGTAAATTTAAAACGAGGAACGAAGAAGGGCAAGTGACTTGAACGTTTCAAGACGGGAGGTGGACAATGTATTATCCACATAATTCAGTGAATTATAAAATCGCAAGGTTATTGATACTTGAAGCAAAGGCGAGATCGGCATATTCCGTTCTAACCTCACTTGTACTTCCGCAGTAACCTTCATAGCAACTTGTTTGGACAGTCTATACCTCTGTAGAAAATTTTCTTCTGATAGCTCCTCAAAATCATTTCTCCTCATAGGCCGTACTCTATTACATATACCATTTAGACGGTCTTCTTAAATATAGCAAATCGACATCAACAGCTGAGTTCATGACCGCCATCTTGACTATTTACAATTACTTAACATTAGAACTTTGGCTTGTTAGTTTAACAAGAGATTTAACACAAGTGTTAAGTGTTACGCTAACACTTGTTGGTGAAATGCAATTTTTGTTTTAACTATTGCTAAACTCGTGTTAAGTCTTAACATTATGTTGGTGAAATCGGGCATTAGTGTTTTAAGTTGCATGCTGCACTGTTTGTATGACGCAACGTCACACTAATCACTGCTAGTGTGCGCGTCTCAAACGTCTGAAACTTTGTACACAATAATAAAATGTATAACTAAGAGTTTCCTATTCTTACTTTTCTTGATTTACATGACGAACGCTTTAAAAGTAAATGAAAAGAAGTGAAAGATTAACTGCATCTCTTATCTTAATTTTGTATCTGGAAGAAAACTTCATCAGCTTTTGCCCTATCGTAAAGTGATCATGTCGGAACTATGAAATTAGAGTGCAGTGTTGTATTCTTGACACTCGATTTGCAACAAATATGCAAGAGATTTAACACATATTTTTTAAGGGAAAAGAATTTGAGATATATGATAGAAATGAAGACAATGAAAGAAAGAAAAGCATGCACTATATAAGCAGTTGGTATGATTGAGAACAGCTTGGGATTGTTGACCTGTTACTAGGATGTTTTGTTTTTAGCCGTTCTAACGCTTTGCTTTACAAGCAGTGATAGACTTCACCTTAATTGGTTCTGTCATTTTATTTATTTATTTATTTAATCATTCATCTTAATTAGCAATACTGCTGAAACTTCTGAGATTGACAAGAATGGCTATGGAATTCACAAGATGCAGGGTTAGAATGGAACAAGATTTATCAGGTTGAGACAAGGAGATGTGCTATCCACACTACTGTTTAATTTAGCATTGGAAAAACTAATCCAACAATTACCCATAAACCCTGGAGGAACCATACTTTCCAGATCAGAACAAATAGTGGCACATGCTGATGAATGGCAATTCTCGCAAGGAATATAAGAGCTCTTGAGGAAAATTATTTAGTGTTGGAAGAGAAAGCACAGGATCTAGGATTGGTAGTGAACGTTAGTAGAACCAAATATATGAAGATGGGAGATGATGGAGATGCAAGAAGAAGAGAACCTACAGCTAAATTGCATGAGAAAGAATACCAAAGAGTGGAAAAATTTAAATTCTTGGGATCTATAGTAACAAGATAATAAAACATCAGTGGAAATTCAAGAAAGAATAGCAAGTGGTAACAGATGTTTCTATACCTTGCAGAATATGTTTAAATCAAGAAACTTCAGTAGAAATACTAAAATTAAAATATATACAACAGTACTGAGACCAATAGTAATGTATGGTTCAAAAAATTGGGTGTTGACAACCAGAGAAGAACAATGGCTATTATGGTGGGAAAGGAAGATCCTGAGAAATATATTTGGAGTGATAAGGGACTTGGACGGATGGAGAATGCGGACCAACTTGGAGTTACAGTGCCTATTTGGACAACCAGATATAGTAGTGAAAATTAAACAAGGAACAATAAGGTGGATAGGTCATGTGCAGAGAATGTCGGAAACCAGTGTAGTTAAGAAGATATTCATAGGAAAGCTGAATGGCAGAAGGAGAAGAGGAAAACCCAGGAAAAGATGGGTAGATGATGTAGCAGATGACTTGAGAAAGTTGGGGGTTAGAGGCTGGAGAAGAAAAGAAGAGGACCGAGTAGAATGGAAGAGGGTGGTTAGGGAAGCCAAGGGCCTACATCGCTGTAGCGCCAACTCTCAGCATCAATCATTCATCTTAAAGGTAGTTTAGTTTTTAGAAACAAACCTAATGGAAAACAATTTGTATTACAAATTGAAAAGTCACTGTGCCCTTATTAATATACATGCACTGTCTGGATTACTTGTCCTATATCCGGCATTTGAAAGTCTATTTAACATCACTGAACATCGCCGCCATAAATAAACAAATTTTGCAAGTACTTTCTTTCATTTCTTTTTAGCATGGTTTCAATTCTTATGCTTCCAAATGTTTCTGTATTCTTTTGCTGGACTTTATTTACTCTGAATTTTTGTCACAGCAACACCAAAAGGACCACTTAAAAACAGAAATTCACTTTCCTGAACTACACCAACAGGGCTTACAAAATTATAATTAACTTAAATTATATTCTAAGTGAAAATTATCAAATTAAAGCCTTCCAGAAGGGAAACAAGGGTTATTTTAAACCAACTACCTCTTGAATTTCATCACCACAGCATTAGTAGCATACTTCTTTGATTTTTCTGCATGATCCTGTTCCTTCTATTTTTCTCATTCAATTATATAGTCTCTCTACTTCTTCTATTCTTTTGGTTGTATGAATTAATCTTGATGCCACCAGCAATATGTACCTCAGATACATCCATCTGATTCTGACTTCTATAACCAGTTGAATTATAAACTTAATTCAGTTCAAATTTAAATTATTTCATTTTTTATGAGTAGTGCATCTTGGGGTGAATTATAAATAATTGATTTTCTTTATAAATTTTAAAATAATGACAAAACTCATGAAGGATATAGTTTTAAAAAGATTATTGTCTGGTCAACATCCAGACTGGTCAGCATCCCTCTCACAGCAGAAGAATACAAAACAGAATACAACAAAATTATTGAAATAGCACAAAAAATGACTTTCTCAGATCATTAGTTGACAAAAAAGTGAACTTAGCAAAAAAGAAGAAGCTAATAAAGGAAACCACAACCCTCTCAGCTACAGAAACTAATATGATTTTCAAAAAATTCACTTACTATCCATGGGCCTTTAATAAATTCAAAAATTCTTCAAAAAACAAAACATTCAACTAGCACCAGTCAACCATTTCTCCTTAAAAAACCTAATTTGCTTAAACATCAAAGATGCCATTCCATCTAACAAAAAATCTGGTATATATCAAATTGAATGCAGTTACTGTAGTCAAATTTATATCGGAAGAACCAAAAGAAATTTAGAAACAAGAGCAAAGGAACACTTTAGAAACATAAAATATAAACAATTAGAAAAATCATCAGTTGCCACGCATTTTTGGGGGGGGGGGGGGGGAAAACAACATAAATCCAGAACCAAAACTACTAAAACATACATCAGGAAAACAAGAACTATCCACATGGGAACAAATCTTCATTTCAAAAAGTAGGAACAAAGTATTCAATTTCGACATCCCCCAGAAAGATTTGTTTAACAAGTTCCTCGAACCGCCACCAGAGGAGACCTATGACAAAATAATATCATCAACTACACCAATGAGAACCAGTCGATGGTCGGTTGAGGATAGAGGCAAAGTCTCTGAAACATTAACTTTAAAGAGAGTCGATTAAAGACACTAGACAACACTTACTTTTAAATTTTTCCGGAACTAGTTTCAGAGGCTTTGCCTCTATCATCGGCCGGCTCTCGACTGATTCTCGTTGGTGTAGCTGACGATACCTTGTCACAGGTCTCCTCTGGTGGCGGCTCAAGGAACTTGCTGAACAAATCCTTCTGGGGGATGTCGAAATTGAATACTTTGTTCCTATTTTTTGAAATGAAGATTTGTTCCCATGTGGATAGTTCTTGTTTTCCTGATGTATGTTTCAGTAGTTTTGGTTCAGTCATATGAACATATGTATTGCATACAGTCATATGAAAAAACAATAGCAAAATCAAGCATAATACCAAACAAATATGCAGTTAAACCGGATAACCCAACCTTACCTAGACTTTATGGCTTACCCAAAATACACAAACCATCCATAACAATGAGACCTATAGTTAGCAGTATAAATTCACCAACATACAAACTTGCAAAGTGGCTAACAAACAAATTCAATTCATTTCCAAAATTCGACAGCCTAAGCATCAAAAACACCTATGAACTTATAGAACACATTAAGGATACTGAACTAAAAGAAGAGGACACACTAGTCTCATTTGATGTTAAATCACTGTTTCCCAGCATACCAGTTAATCAACTCCCACCGTTGATAGAAAAATGGCTTAAATCACTTGGAATGGCATCATCTGAAATTTCAGACTACATTGAACTAACCAAATTATGCATAGAACAAAATTTCTTCCAGTTTCAAACAAAATATTATCACCAAACTTCAGGGTTAGCAATGGGCAACCCACTATCACCCTTCCTGGCCGATCTGTACATGAGTGCATTAGAAATAAGTATCAACAAAGGTTTCCCTTGGATGTTCAAACTCTGGCAACGATATGTAGATGACATCTTTGCAATAGTACCAAAAAAACACATCAGTGATGCACTAAAACTTTTAAATATCCAAGAAAACAGCATCAAATTCACTGTAGAAATAGAAAAAGACGAGCATTTACCATTTTTGGATCTAAAAATAATGAGGAATAAAAACAGACTAAACTTTGGCATTTACAGAAAACCAACACAGACAGACAACTACATAAAAGCTAATGGCTACAACCCAAGATCCCACAAACAGGCAATCTTCAATAGTTTAGCACACAGACTGGTAAACATCCCTCTCACAGCAGAAGAATACAAAGCAGAATACAACAAAATAATTGAAATAGCACAAAAAAATAACTTTCCCAAATCATTAGTGGACAAAAAAGTGAGCTTAGCAAAAAAGAAGAAGCTACTAAAGGAAACCACAACTCTCTCATCTACAGAAACTAATTTGATTTTCAAAAAATTCACTTACCATCCATGGGCCTTTGATAAATTCAAAAAAGTCTTCAAAAAACAAAATATTCAACTAGCACCAGTCAACCATTTCTCCTTAAAAAACCTAATTTGCTCAAACATCAAAGATGCCATTCCATCAAACAAAAAATCTGGTATATATCAAATTGAATGCAATGACTGTAGTCAAATTTATATTGGAAAAACAAAAAGAAATTTAGAAACAAGAGCAAAGGAACACTTTAGAAACATAAAATATAAACAATTAGAAAAATCAGCAGTTGCCACATATTTTTGGGAAAAAAACCACAACATAAATCCAGAACCAAAACTACTGAAACATACATCAGGAAAACAAGAACTATCCACATGGGAACAAATCTTCATTTCAAAAAATAGGAACAAAGTATTCAATTTCGACATCCCCCAGAAGGATTTGTTCAGCAAGTTCCTTGAGCCGCCACCAGAGGAGACCTGTGACAAGGTATCGTCAGCTACACCAACGAGAATCAGTCGAGAGCCGGCCGATGATAGAGGCAAAGCCTCTGAAACTAGTTCCGGAAAAATTTAAAAGTAAGTGTTGTCTAGTGTTTTTAATCGACTCTCTTTAAAGTTAATTTATCATAACAACACTGTTTTCAACACTTCCAAGAAAGTAATCTCTGAAACATGTTCCGGAAAAATTTAAAAGTAAGTGTTGTTTAGTGTCATTAATCGACTCCCTTTAAATTTAATCTATTGTCTTCTGTTAAGTTTCTTTAAGGTGTAACTTACTCGTATAAATGTATCTCTTTTGGGAAAACATAGAGACATTCTTCTGACATTTACGTACACAAAATAAATCACTTGTCTTTAATTACAGCATATAGAACTTTATGAACAATATTTATAGCAAAGTTTTCAACATAAAGTTATTGGTTTATGTACAATGAAGTCATATGCCAGTTATGATAGTCTTCTTAGGGGATGTTAGTGCTAAGCTAGTATTATTTAATTCATATACTTTTAGCATTAATTCAAAGTTCCCATGTGTTCCATACACACAAAGAAAGCATCTTCATTGAATACTGTAACATATAATCAAAATAATACTACATTCATAAATGAAGACTTGCTACACCATTTATCCTAATTAGTAATATTACTAAATGGATTCTTTGTTGCAAACTGTACACCTAATTATGTACAAATTTGTAATACGTGGGTATAACTTAAAAATTTGCTATATAAATTCAGTTTTGGGTGTGATAGTATCATACTAAAATATATTTTAAATTACACATTTCATTATTGTTTTCATAAATAGTAATTTAAAGTATTAAATATTAAACTGGAGTGGTGATACATAAGAAATATAATTAACAATTGTTAGTTTTACTTTGTTTCATTAAATGTAGTGTTTTATGAGTATTTGTTGTTCTTGTTCTTTTTACACAACGTGCAATTACATTTACGTCAGTGGGAAGTAGAGAAGAAAAATGGAAACTAAAAGCGAGAAGTTTTAAACAGTTTCTCATTGTTTCCATTGCGTACTGTTTAGATTTCCCATTTCCCATATCTTGTGAACTTAACTTCTGAAACCTTAATATCCCTATATTAAGGAAGTAAAAAGGACTAAAGTGAAGTAGGTCATTACCTTTTCAGTTGTTTCTGGAATATACTTTTCTTCCAGTATCTATTTATATCTATGAATACTTCAAAATATATGTATTTATATACTAAAATTATAGTTTATCTCATACCTTCTTGTTACTTCTATTCTTCCAGAACTAGTGCAGAAAACTAAAAGCATGCATGAAGTGCACATCAAAATTAACAAACAGTAAGATTTGAAGAAGTAAAAAAAAACCTTCTTATATCAAATCCAAAACAAAATGTCTTATCCCTGCTACAAAACTCTCTGAAAGCATTAAAGATTATTACAGTTTGGTTAAAATGTTAAGCCAATACATCTGCAAAAGTCCAAATAGCTGGAGTTTTCTTTTTATTACTTTGCTTTGACTCTTGCCGTATACCCAGGATATAAAACATGACGTGCACACTAAATTTTAACTCTGTGCCAAACTGCCCTTAATGTTTCTTTTATTCACAATTAACTGCTTTTGATATGGACATTTCAAATACTCCCTGACCCCTACAGTTTATCGTATAGCTTCCAAATTTTAAATTGAGCTTAATATTTAAATATAAAAAAATTGTAGTGCAAGCACTTTTCAACTTTAAACGAGCCAAAAAGGTTTCTGAATACATGTTACTGAGCTTTTTAACATTTTTAGTGTCTTATGGAAAATATTTAATTTCAATTCAAGCATTTAATATGCTTTCATTAGTATACAATAATTTTGAAATCCATAGATTCTGAAGTTCTGATCATTTCACGCTCACATTTGTGTTTTAGTTAATTTATAGAAATTAATCATTTCTCCACACTAGCCATATACAGGCTAAGGATTTTTTGATAGATAGAGTCAACATGAAAAATTCAATGCCATGGCCGGGATTTGAACCTTGCATCTCCTGGTTTCCAGTGTGGAGAAATGATTAATTTCTATAAATTAACTAAAATAATAAGAGTTAAATGATGAAGCCTGGGACTCAAGTACTTACGATAGTAAATCACCACAAACAGTGTATCTCGAATACGAGAGCCCCTAGTGGTTTACTGGGGAAATATGAGTCAAATGGAGAATTTAATGTCAGGATGGCACGTTGGCCACGGTAGCTCAAGGGTTAGAGCGACTGGACAGAAACCAGGAGATGTGAGGTTCAATCCCGGCCATGGCATTGAATTTTTCATGTTGACTCTATCACATTTGTGTTTCAAAGAGCATCTTGAACAGTGAAAGGTGTTAAAAGAAACAAACTGGTAAAGGTTGAATTAGAAGTTGAATGAAATGTGTGACCTTCATGATAACCAACAAGTTAAACTTAATTTTTGTTGCTTTCAGAAATGTTGATATTAAAACATCAAATGTGTAGAATGAAAGATTAATTATGTGTGCTTGTAGGAATTTAGTAACAGTGATGTCCAAATTAATTGACAAAACTATTTGTAGTCAGTGACTTCACTTTTAAATGATAGAGTGTGAAAAAGCACTATAAGTAATCTTTTTAATGAAAGTTTATGAGGTTAATAAAATTACAAAAAGAAATGTTTGCATTTTTACAAAAATTAACCGATCCATAGCACTGAGACTAAAATCAGTCAGTCCGTACTTTGCAAAAATACAAAGAATTCTTTGGTTTTCTCACTATACTTGTTCCTGGCAGAAAATACATAGATTACTGTATTACTGAACACATAATTTCACATTCACGTCCACATTTATAGATTTATCTGCATGAAGCAGATACTAAACAGATTACTAAAGGGATAATTTGACAGGTCAGCATCACTAACAAGCGCATTTTTAATTATTTTAGGACCAAAAAATAAACAGACTTGTGGAGTCAGGTTTGTTACCCACTAGAACTACATATAGACTCAAACAAAAGCTGTACGTTCACTTTGCTGCAACTCTAGTGGCTGATCTGTAACCATCAATAAGAATTTAAATGTACATGACAGTAAAATGAATTGATCAAACCATCACTGCCATTCAACATATGAAATTATAATTTTCCAAAAGAAAGATTAAATTCCCTGTCATTTCCCAAGTTGTATAATTTTATAATGATAAAGTGTATTCTTTAACAGATACAATGTGGCATACAAATAGCTGAGAAGAAAAGATTTACAGAAAACAAAAGTTTGCAGTGCAGTGCTTATACTTTAGACTTTAACATTTATGGGGACACCTTGAAATCCACGAAACCTGGAAGGCTCCTGCCCTTGCAATGAAAATTGTATTTCAGTTAAAAAAAATTTTTGCTCCGAATACAGACATTGCATTCTGGCAAGTGCAAAAATATACAGGTAATCTCCTGTAATTACTAGAATATTGCTTGTTTTCAACATGCCTCTGTAGCTAAGCATAAGATGTTTTGCGATAACTAATGTTCATATCAATAAATTCCAAAAAGTACAAAATTTCTGTAAGTTGCAAAAATTATTAAATCTTTATTAAAGGATTAAGAAAGTATTGTAGTGAGTTTATAAGTTAATTTACATAAGACTGAATAATTAATTATATGTGTTTGGAGGAATTTAGTAACAGTGACATCAAAATTAATCTCAAAAACTATTTGTAGTTGGTTTATTAATACTCGTCACTTACTTTTTATATTTATGAGAGACTAGTTTCAAAGACATTCGCCTCCATTTTCAATCTCTTTCCAACTGACATTTGTTGTTGTCTGCTCTCTCTCTCTCTCTCTCTCTCTCTCTCTCTCTCTCTCTCTCTCTCTCTCTCTCTCTCTCTCTCTCTCTCTCTCTCTCTCTCTCTCTCTCTCTCTCTCTCTCTCTCTCTCTCTCTCTCTCTCTCTCTCTCTGGTGGAGGAACTATGAACTTTTTTGTCAAATTATCTACTGGTGGGATTTCAAAGTTCATTACGTGATCCCTATTTTTCCATATGAATATGTTCTACCATGTTGTCAATTTATTTTGGTTTATCACTCCTTTTAATAATTTTGGATTTGAATCAATGTCATGATTTTCATTCCAAAAATGAAATGCTACTGCTGACTTATGTTCTTGTTTCAATCTGATGTTTCTAAACGATACAACAAAAGTTTGGTGTTGAAGAAAATTAGAAAACCTAAACTAAAGAAAACCATTAAGGAAGCAACCACATTTACAAAAGAAAAAGAAAGCAACAGCATATTCAGTTCATTCACATATCACCCTAAAGCATTTAATAAATTTAAAAAGATCTTCAAGGAACAAAATATCACCTTGGCACCTACTAATAGATACTTGATTTTAAAATTGCTAAATTCACAAACAAAAGATGAAATCCCTTCAGTTAACAGATCCGGAATATACCAGATAAGTTGTAAGAATTGTGAAAAATGCTATATAGGTCAAACTAAAAGAAATCTAAAAACCAGAGTCAGAGAGCACTTTAGAAACATCAGATTGAAACAAGAACATAAGTCAGCAGTAGCATTTCACTTTTGGAATGAAAACCACGACATTGATTCAAATCCAAAATTATTAAAAGGAGTGATAAACCAAAATAAATTGACAACATGGGAGAACATATTCATATGGAAAAATAAGGATTGCGTAATGAACTTTGAAATCCAATCAGTAGATAATTTGACAAAGAAGTTTATAGTTCCACCACCAGAGAGAGCAGACAACAACAGATGCCAGTTGGAAAGAGATTGAAAATGGAGGTGAATGCCTTTGAAACTAGTCTCTCATAAATATAAAAAGTAAGTGACGAGTATCAATAAACCAACTACAAATAGTTTTCGAGACTGAATAATTAAGTTCATCAGAAACAATGAAATGAATAAAATTATTAGAATTTGTTGATATGTGATTTCCAGGGCTTAATACCCAGGTTGTTCTTATTGTTAATATATATTTTATGTATTATTTGCTGCTTCACTGTTGCCTATTACGTATTTAACAGGATTCGTTTTAGATCTTATGAATGTCGCTGAATAGCGAGCATATTTATGTTTACCAAAAAATGCATTAGGATTATGAAATGTTAGCAAAGTATGAAATTAAGCTATAATTTAAACAGAAAGATAATTCTATTCTAAAATACTCATTCTACTGTGTATGGAACTATGGGAATTAAAATTTTGTTAGTAGTTTTTAGTAATTTTCAAATGTTAGATGCTCTATGGTATCACCAACCTTACATTCCACTTGATATATTTGTTTTCTTTTCTTAGTACTAAGCCCTATATTAGGGCCATATCAGGTGTTGTAAAGTAGTGCTAAGTTTTATTTATACAAATTGTGTTAAGGTGTTGATGAATTTTCAGAATAAGGTTATGAAAATGTTAATCTAAAAAGTGACGGTTGTAATTATACTTCATACTTTGATGCAGATATGGCATCATATTCAAATCAAAATCTGTATTGGTGAATCATTTGTGTGCTTCAAGCAGTATTTCATTGCTTTGATTAATATTCAATTGTCTCCTTATTTCCTTTAGTTATGAGTAAGAAGTTGTCTTTAATCCAAAATTTATAATATTTGGATGAAGCAACACTAAAGAAATAGGAGAAACTGAACTGAACATAACTTTTTCACAATCTTCAGTATTATATTAATGGAAAAGTATGATATTCCTTTTAAAAGGCTTTGCATTGTACTGAGAGTGATCATAATGTTATGTCACTGTTACATTTTGTTCTTTTCTAAAACGTTACCTAAAGGTCAGTGTACGATAATAAGCAGAATGTAATCATGAAGTAGCTGTTGATTACGAAACTATATGATTCTGCAATACTACTGAAGTGTCAATATAAAGGAGAAAATATGTGTTTCTCCAAAGAATTATATAATCTAACTCATAAACATGGAGGTTAGTGTAATAACAGGAGTTGGACCTTTTCTAGAAAATGAGACTAACTCTCAATGAACATCCAATAAAATAGATACAAAGGACTTGTGATATTACCGTAATGCCAAAAATTAAGAAAAACAACAGTTTCTAATGTGCTGGCAATGTGGAAGTGCGAGTGAATGTGGGTGTTTGTGAAAGGTGATTATTGTTAGAGTAACTGTACAAAAAGTCCCATTTCAGAGCATATAAAAATTTGTGGTATTATAAATAGCTGTTACTGAAATTACAATGTTGAAATTGAAAGAAAGCCTTATTTTTTCACCATCTCCTTCGTACATTATAATAATATTTTAAATGGTTACGTAAGATTAAAATATTCTGTTCCTGAAAAGTAATATGAAGAGCTAAGGTTTCTGTCAAGAGTAATAACTAACACAAATATAATTATTTGTAACAAAAACTTAACTTATCTTTAAAGAAAATTATATAATTTCATATTGATGTAAACGCTCGTTTACATCTTCAGTTTCATACAATCTCGTTATCAACCTTACGCTCACTAGAGCTCACTACATTTCTACCAGTACTACCAAACTCTGTAAATGACACAAACTTAAAGACAGAATTGATTGTGGTATTTCAAAATTCATTACACGTTTTTTATTTTTTACAATAAATACATTTTTCCCAAAACATTAAATCTATCAGACTATTTAATTGTTTTAATAATTTCACTTCTGGATTTATTTCAAGGTTAAATGACCAGTAAATACTTGGTTTATATAAGATAGTGCACAACAGATGAATTGCAGCTGCCAAAACTACTCTCAGCAGAATGAGGATCTGCTGAAGAAAAACTGAAATTTAAAGCTAAAGAAAAGCCTTGAGATGAAAAATTGTGAAGCTTCAGTGGATGAGAAGGAACATAACAAACAAGTTTTGGGAAAGTGGACAAAAAATATACCTTGCATGCTGTACAGAAGAGAAAAACACTGGTTAGGATACACATGAGAAAAGAGCACTTCTACTAGGTGCTATTGAAGGAATAATAAAAGGAATGAGAAGACTGGGTAGATGAAGAATTAGATACTAAATGATATCAAGTAGAGAAGCAGCACAGAATAAAAATAGTTGTGGTGTGAAGTTTCACATGTAGTTTAGTAAGACCAAAGTAGTTGTTGTTATTGTTGTTGTTTTCAAATGCTAGACTTTGGCAATGAAGCCATTAGCTCTCTTGCTCTCCAATATTTCTGTGTAGTGGGTCCGGCAGGTAGGGCTTAACAGGTTAGAAGATGTTCTTCAGTCATTTCCTCTTCTTTGTTGTCAAATGCTAGGCTTTGGCAATGAAGCCATTAGCTCTCTTGCTCTCCAATATTTCTGTGTAGTGGGTCCGGCAGGTAGGGCTTAACAGGCTAGAAGATATCGAGATTCAACTGTATTGGAACACCACAGTGAAGCGAAAAATTATTAAATTTTAGATGAGTCGCATTTTTTACACATCTGCTTCACTTTCGTACCTATTTTGAGGACATGTTTCGCAAATCTTCGTTTGCATCTACGGCTCTTGTGCGACTGACGCTAGATCCAGCGGTGTGGGTAATTCTGGGGTTGTTGCTGCCATCTGTTGATTTAGTGATGAACTGAAATGTGGGATTCTCTTCTAGCGGGATTTCAAAGTTCATTAGTTGGTTTTTATGTTTTTCTATGTATATCCTCTCCCATATGACGAGTTCATTATGTTTCTGTACGTATTTTAGTAATTCTGTGCTATCTTCAATTTCATGATTTTCAGACCAAAATAGTAATCTTAGATACAGCTACATACAAAGAAAAAATGTTAGAGTTACTACAACAAAAAGAATTCCAGGAAATAGATTCTAATCCACTCAACCGATGCATAAAAGATGTACAAAAAACCATCATTAATAGTAAAATTTTAACAACTACAGAACAAAAAACTATCAAACCAGACAACCCTACCCTTGCAAGAATATATGGTTTGCCTAAAATACACAAACCCAACATACCCATGAGACCCATTGTAAATAATATAAACACTCCTACTTACCTTCTGGCAAAATGGCTAACCAAAAAATTTCAGTCCTTTCCACAATTCCATACTCTGAGTATAAAAAACTCTTTAGACCTGGTAGAAAAAATTCAAAATCTTAAACTAAAACCTCATGACACTTTAGTATCCTTTGATGTCCGCTCCCTCTTCCCTAGCATTCCATTAGACAAACTTTTGATTCAACTGAAAAAATGGCTAAATTCTATAAACCTGGATGCCAATGCAATAGAAGAATATGTGGCAATGACTGAATTATGTATACATCAAAATTATTTTGTCTTCGATGGAAAATATTACAAACAAATTTCAGGACTAGCTATGGGAAGCCCGCTATCACCATTTTTGGCCAATCTATACATGAGCTTTTTCGAAACACATATTACTAAAGCCTTCCCTCATATGTTTAAAACATGGTACAGATACGTAGACGACATCTTTGCAATAGTGCCCTACAAACTAATAGATGATGCTTTGAAACTACTCAACCTGCAAGAACCCAGCATACAATTCACAGTAGAAACTGAAGAGGACTGTACTCTACCTTTTTTAGACCTTAAAATCAAAAAAGGCAATGAAAAACTAGAATTTGGCATTCACAGAAAAGCAACACACACAGATAATTACATCAAAGCAAATAGTTTCAACCCAATTCCACACAAACATGCAACCATCAACAGTCTGACACACAGATTAGTAAATCTACCTCTCAGCCAGCAAGAATATCAAAACGAATACCATCAAATCTTAAAAACTGCAATTAAAAATGGATATGGAAAAAACCTTGTAGATAAAAAACTAAAATTATTCAAACTTCAAAAGAAATTAAAACAGATCACAGCTCTCACACCAATAAAACAAGAAACTAGATTTGCTAAATTTACTTACCACCCCTGGGCCACAAAAAAGTTCCAAAAAATATTCAAGAAATACAATATAACATTGGCACCAAAAAACAATTACAACATTAAAAACCTACTTCACAGTAATAATACTGATAAGATAAAACCAGAGGAAAAGTCAGGCATTTACAAAATTAAGTGTAAAGACTGTGAAAAAATTTACATAGGGAGGACAAAAAGAAACATAGGCACTAGAAAGAAAGAACACTTCAGGCACTTAAGATACAAAAATATTGATAAGTCCGCAATAGCAGCTCATTTCTGGTCTGAAAATCATGAAATTGAAGATAGCACAGAATTACTAAAATACGTACAAAAACATAATGAACTCGTCATATGGGAGAGGATATACATAGAAAAACATAAAAACCAACTAATGAACTTTGAAATCCCGCTAGAAGAGAATCCCACATTTCAGTTCATCACTAAATCAACAGATGGCAGCAACAACCCCAGAATTACCCACACCGCTGGATCTAGCGTCAGTCGCACAAGAGCCGTAGATGCAAACGAAGATTTGCGAAACATGTCCTCAAAATAGGTACGAAAGTGAAGCAGATGTGTAAAAAATGCGACTCATCTAAAATTTAATAAGGTTAGAAGATGTTCTTCAGTCATTTTCCCTTCTTTGTTGTCAAATGCTAGGCTTGGGCAATGAAGCCATTAGCTCTCTTGCTCTCCAATATTTCTGTGTAGTGGGTCTGGCAGGTAGGGCTTAAGAGGTTAGAAGATGTTCTTCAGTCATTTCCTCTTCTTTGTTGTCAAATGCTAGGCTTTGGAAATGAAGCCATTAGCTCTCTTGCTCTCCAATATTTCTGTGTAGTGGGTCCGGTGGGTTGGGCTTAACAGGTTAGAAGATGTTCTTCAGTCATTTCCTCTGCTTTGTTGCACAGAGGACAATTTGGTCTTGTATAAATTCCTATACTGTGTAAATCATGTTCCGTAAGTAATCTAGAATTTGCTTCTGCAGCTTTATGTGGGATTTCTGGAATAATTTCTGGATTTTTAATTAAAATGTTCCATTTTTTATCTTTGGCTTTGTTAGATATTGATTGGTTTTGTTTGTTTTTATATTTGCTTTTGATTAATCCTTTTATGGATGAAAAAGGTAAGTTTTTACTTTTGTTGTGAATTAAATTTGCACCTTTTTTGGCAAGAAAATCAGCTGATTCATTTCCAGCAATTCCACAATATGCAGGTATCCACTGTAATATAATTCTTTTCTGTAGTTTTTGAAGTTGTTGGATCATTTTGTGACATTCTTTAATTTGGATTGACCTCATTTTATATGAACTTATTGCACATAATGCTGCTTTAGAATCAGAAAGTATGACAGCATTTTTGAATCTATCTATTCTGTATAGAAGGTGTTGGAGTGAAATATGAATAGCCGTTACTTCTGCATCAAAATTTGTTGTGTGGTATCCTGCTGGTTGATAGAATGAGAACAGTGCACACTTAATTCCTGCTCCTGAGTTGTTGTCCAAGTTAGATCCATCTGTGTAGATATGTAGCCATTCTTCAGGTGGGTATCTATTGTTCACAGTTTCTAATGCTAGTGCTTTTAGTACAGGTTTGGAAGTTTCAGATTTTGTAACTATTTGTTCTAAATCTAATTGAATATTAATTGGTTCAAAAGTCAGTGGGTTTTCTTTGATTAAAATGTTTTCTTTAGAATTAGGAGCATTCAGATCTGTTTTTAATTCCATAACCTTGTGTAGGAAACTTGTTTGTGTTTTCATCTTGAAGCAAGACCAAAGTACCACCCAAACAAACAGATGCGATGAATACTTAAATCTTAACAGTAAGATGCCCCCACAATAACATCTAAAATTTGCATTTGGGAAGTTTTTGCTTTTATTCCCTTCAACTGCCCTATTTTATCTTGAGTTTTTCATGGTTTTTGCTGATCAATAGGCAAATACCATGGTGCTTTCTCATTTACCATGTTTTCCTCTTCTTCTTCACTTCGTCTTCGCATTCTATCCTTTGCGAAAATTATGAATAAGATATTTTAACGAGGAGGGGCTACCAACCTCTCGCACAACTTCCAACCTGGAGGGCCAGAACTTTCTGTTAGGGTTTCCTTGACTTAAATGATTGACTTTGAACTAATGATATCGCACCATGATTTCCTTTTTTTAATTTCCCTTTCATTATGTTTCCTTCATAACTATCAAATGTCAAGTTTCAAAATGTATGCCAGTGCTGGAGAGATGGTGGAAATGTTACTCAAAGAAAGGAGTACCATGGACATGAGAGGGCTGTTTGTTTGATTAGTCGTTTTATCATCCATTTTAAGCAGCTCATGCAGTTGGATTGGTCTTCAAGCCTGTAAATATTAGGAACCTCCATGCATACCTGTAGCCTTTAGCCTCCAGTGCTTCCTTTGCTTCAGCCGTTCTTCTTGAGGAGGATCATAATGAATATGTATGTTGTAAGCATACAAGATGTACCCTGTGCTAACAACTCTAACCCTAACTTTTAGCTCTATCATAATATAATATTACCACTTAATTTAATTCTCTGTCTCTAATGCCTCCAGAAAGTTTGACAGGTTTTCCAGCCTTGGCAGTTACAAACAAATGCCCCTCTCTTGGGCTAATCATGTATATTCTTAATGCCCTTCATTATACATGGCGCGCCATTTTATAAGGTAAGTATAGAATAAACTTTTTATTCAAACTTTCCTCAAAATTTGGATTATAGAAGCAGCTTTTAATAGAATTTCTCCATGCAAAAAATTAGCTGCCAATATTGATTAGAAAATACAAAAAAACAAGCATGATATGTGTTCCAACTTCAGGGAAAAAATATTTTTACAGGATAATCGATGGATTAAACAGCCAGCTTTAAACCATTGTATCTGTGACATTTGGCAAATAGTATAATAATTTTCTCCTTTATTTTTTGGTTTGATTCTTTTGCATTTGTAACTTTCGTGCTATGCAATTAGGTATTTAATACCAACAACTTTAAAACCTCTTATCGCCATTTAATTGGTTCTGTATCATTTATGAAAGCAACTTTAAACTAGTTTTACTCAATTCCATCTTTTTTCAGCATTTTTATCTATTCAAAATGCTCCTTAAACCACAGTTTGTAGTTTAGCTACTAATTTGAAATGCTCAAACAGTTGCAGAAATTAGGAATTTAAAGCTTATAGTGCAGTAGAGAATAAAAGTGTTACATATATTTAATTAATGTTAAAATTTTTATATATAGTACAGCTGAAATTATCTTCCGTAACTCATATTGATAAAGTTGAAAAAAAATATTCCGGAACATACGAGGGGGGGGGGCCACCCAAAATATACCGGATTGTTGTCATAAAAACTTTATTGATGAAACTTTTTACAAAATTACTTCAGTCACCTTCAAAATACTCTCCATTACATGTGGTGCACTTGCCAAGTCTTTTTTTCCCATTGTTGGAAGCATGTTTGGAACTCTTCAAGTTTGATATTGTCCAGTGCCCTTTGCGAAGCTGTTTTTACCGCCTCCACATCGTCATAACGCTCCCCTTTTAGCGTTTTCTTCATTCGTGGAAATAGGAAAAAGTCGCACGGGTCTAGATCCGGCGAATAGGGAGCGTGGGGAACGACCGACCACCTCTGAGATGCCAAATAGTGGGTCACTCGTAAGGCCGTATGTGCTGCAGCGTTGTCGTGATGCAGAAACCAGTCACCTGATCGCTCAAGTTCCGGGTGTTTCCTCCTCATATCCTCTCGCAGACGCCTTAAAACATCCAAGTAAAAGTCCTGGTTAACAGTCTGGCCAGGGGGTACGAATTCCCAATGCACAATTCCACGAACATCAAAAAATACAATGATCATAGTCTTCACATTTGACCTCACTCGCCTTGCTTTTTTGGTCTGGGAGAGTTGGGAGTCCTCCACTGGCTTGACGCTTGCTTAGTTTCTGGGTCATACCCGTAACACCAGCTCTCATCCCCTGTAATGATTTTGTTCAAGAAGTTTGAATCATGTGCAATCTCTGTTTTCAAGTCCTGACACACATTCATGCGGCTGGTTGGTCTTCAACACACAACTCACCACGCTTAAAGCGTCCAAACTACTCGAAAACCTGTGTGCGGCTCATAGCGTCCTCCTGGAAAGCTTCCTGAAGCATTTTGTGTGTCTCCGTTGCAGTTTTTTTAAGCAGGAAACAAAATTTCACACACACTCTTTGTTCTTTTAAAGTTGCCATAACGACTTCGCAGAGGTAACCCGCCAACAGTCAGAGAAACACAATACCACACTTGCACGTTCAGCTCTACACTGACGCCGTGTGTACAGCTGTTTCTTGAAGCTCTACAGTAACACCATCTAGAGTGAGAACCCTACACTACGTCTACGAGTGACAGCGCCCTCGTATTCCGGTTTCTTTTGGGTCCCCCCCTCGTATATCTAAAAGAAAAATCTCTCTTAAACTAATAAAAATTAAGAAATGGTTACACAAAAGTATATTTATATTTGTGTAACAAGCTCAAACTTAAAATTTGGAAGGATACGATAAACTATAAGTTCCAAATAAAATTTCATATTGTGTCACTTTGTGGGTTCGTAGAATTAAAACTCCAAGTTGCAGAAATTCAAACTTGCTCTTTATTTCCATGGAAAGACAGTTTGTACACCCTTGGCAGAAGAATGACGTAACATATACCAACACAATCTCTCGTGGGCCACCTCGGTAGTGTAGATGGTAGCATGCCCGCCTCACGTTCAAGAGGACCCGAGTTCGAACTCGGTCAGGTTGAGTTACCCGGATAAGGTTTCTTCCGGAGTTTTCCCTTATCCTTACAGACGAATGTCGAGTAGCTCTAAGCTCCATGGACCCTGGACACATTTGAGCATCATTTCATCCATTCCATTCACCGACCGATATGACAACGTTGGAGGAAGTAAAATTACAAACAAAACAAAAAAAATCTCTCGTGACTTATCTGCACTCGTAAATAAACAAAATGGTTCACTTTCAGATCACAGCTGCATGCACAATTACTGAGTTCAATTACGACTGTCCCCTGATGACAAAAATAACAAAGAGTTGGCGGCTGACTGAGGGTCAGCACGTCGCGTGTCATTCGTGTACTGTCCTATACGGACTTAACCACTAAATGACAGGATATGTGGAGTTTTGCAGGATGGTGGGTTAAATTTAGGTGGATGAAAAGAAGGGAGGGAGCCGTAGCTCCTCAATGGTTGCCGACTCGGGTACAACGGTTGTGTGTACCGCTGGTGTGAGAAAATTAAGGAAGAGTTGAATTTGGAATAGTTATTAGTCTAATTTCTCAGGTAGGAATAATTTTGAAGCTGTAATAACTTTATTGTTACCGGATGTACCCGCATGCCCTGTGGGGAAGCCGGTAGAGCTTGAAGCGTCATTCTGATGTTCGGTAGTTCCCTAGAGACCTAACCAGGGCGCTCTGATGTTGAGGCAAACTCGCGTAGAATGTTATAGCCCGCGCCTAATGACATCCTCCACGTAGTGGAGAGATGAGGCTTTATGAAGATATCTCACGGGAAAGCACCAGCCCACAGAATAGATGGCCCTATACATCTACTCTGTACACGCTGGAGTTGTTGCAGATTGGTTCCTGCGGCCATGCCCCAGACCTCGCATGCATAAAGCATTATAGGAAGAATCAAAGCCTGAAAAAGACGCAACTTAAGGGGTGTCGGCATCCCTGACCACATCATAGGGTATAACGAAGCCGAAGCCCCGTATGCCCGATGAGCTACCTCCTGGATGTGACCCCCAAAAGTTAGGCCCTTGTCTTGATAGAGTTTGTCCACTCTATCCTTCGGCCAGAATAGTTAAAAGAAGGTAGGTTGGCGGGAAAGTGGCACTTGGTGAAGAGTATGGCTTGGCTTTTCTCCGGGTTGATGGACAATCGCCAAAGCCTGCACCAGTCGTGAATGAGGCTTAGGTGTCTCTGTATTGGGTTGAAGGCTCTGCGTGCGGTTCTATCTGTGTTGTATAGCAGCACATCGTCTGCATACTGGGCTATGTTGATATGCAGCTCCGTGGAGAGATCTGCTACATATACGCTAAAAAGCGTAGGGGATAAGACAGAGCCTTTGGGGACTCCGCCTCTAATGGGTCTTCTGGTAGATAGCTTTCCCGCCACAGTGACTGTAAAATGTCTGTGTTTAAGGTAAGTGTGTAGAAGATGTATCATGTGTGAAGGAAGCCCCATGGAGATTAGTTTATATAGGAGACCTGCATACCAGGAGGTAGACAAGATCTTCTCGACATCCAGAGAAACCGTCCCCTGATAACTAACCGTGGCTTCTTTTTATACCTTCACTTATTGTTCTAGAAATTAATGGAATGTTCTGCAACAATCAAGACGGCATCAGAAAGCGAACCTGCCAGTCATCTATCTCTTTCTTTATCTGTTATGGCAAGCTTTTATCTCTGCGCTGCGCTGTCTGTCCCTTTGCACGCGCCGGCCGGGCCAGTCAATTGACAATATTGTCAATCAAAACTGTTCTATTATGAATTTTAAAAAAGTTAACATTGAACAAATTTTTAACATAGTTTTTAAAATTTATAAATGTTATATTCGTAGTATATAGTAAACAAGGCAGAGCAATCCGAGAAAACCGAGGATTTATTGAAATTTATAGAAAATTGCCTTAGTTACGTTGGAAGGGGATGAGAAAAATGAACTGTTTACTTTACAACGCTTGCAGCCTTACACCAGAAATACGAAGCTAACTTAAAAAATTCTGTGCTGTTATTCATAATACTTTCCGTTTTTACTGAGAAAGCTAAGAAAGATTTATCATGACTGCAATCAACAACTTTAAACATTTCATTTAAGCACCTTATAGTTTTAAGAACTAATCATACATAACATTATAGGAGTATGTTACGTATAAAATAAATAAAACCTTGTTTTCCTGACTGCTGAACTTGATTGCATGATTCATATATTTTCATCTCAAATCGAATGTCTTTTGAAGATGCAGCTGAGCACTTCATTGTAACCCGTTGACTAACAGTATAAAGACAACTTTCAATAACAGTAGCAACATTGAAATGGTAAAATGAAAACTACTTATAATTAACTTGCATAGAATTTGAGCATCCCTGCTCATAGGGGAGAGGATCCGTCCCCTTCAGCTGCCGAGGTGCGGGCGCTGCGGACCCCTAGCTCTCGTAGTACCTCTGACGTTACTAGAGAAACCTCGGGCCGAACATTTGAGCCCCTCCCTGAGTGGGAGCTGTTCGGATTGGGTTGGACTCGGGAGGCAGTGTGTTCCCGACACCTACGGGTAATAGGGTACCTCTGGAAAGGCTACGGCCGCCCGGAGAGGGTAGAGGGTTCCCTAATAAGTCCCGGGTACTAGCCTGCAGAGCTAGTAGAAGGTGTGCTAGATCACCAGGCGGCCCCACCGAGGTTTTCGGTAGTCTTCCCTGCGGGGTTGACGCGCGTAAGTGGCGTATCCACTTCCACCCGTCTTGATCTTCGAGTCGATGGGGGGGGGGGGGCTTTTTAGACTCCAGATATTGCCCTATGGAAAGAGCCCCGGAGCTTCGGCTCCCGGGTAGAAGGAGGCCCGGGTCCTTGGTCCTACGGTTCCAGGACTAATTGGAGTAGAACCTCTGACGTAAACCTGTTGAGCCATTTCCGGGTGCCGGTTGTGCTGGTAAATGGTAGATACTGTGTAGATATCTGTACCGCGTTCAGGACTTCGGCGGCCCGTCCCTGGAGGCTGGCTATTAACTGTGCGGCCTCTTCCTCTGGTTACCATTTGTTGTCTTTGGCCACCGTGTCGAACTGACGGCGGAAGACTTCGACTTGTCGCGCCGTCGTATTTAGGAAGTTTGACGCGCGCAGATGTTGTGTCGCGTTCCGACGCGTTGACCTTTAAATCCTTTAACCTCCTGCCGACGACGTCCACCACCATGGCGTTCAGGTACTTCGTGTTGCTGTCGGCCTTTCCCTCCAGCTCAACGCGGCTCCCAACTCTGTGACGTCCTCTTTTACGCCAGCTAACTGCTCCTCAAACTTAGCGGCGAGGGCTCCATTCGCAGCTTGCATTTCGGTTGCCAGGCTATCGTTCGCCGCTTTCATTTCCGTGGTCAGTTTGGTCATCTTCGCGGTCATCATCCTGGCCCAGTTGCTATTTGTAGCTTCCGTCTTCGCTGTTAATTTTTATTTTTTAATCCAGATTTATTGAACCCTATTTTACACAGTGGTATATTAAGGTTAGAGTTGATACATAAAAATATACAATTCTAACAAAAATATTTTTAAATGCTAGAAGGAAGAAATGATTTTTTAATCTAATGCATATTAATTTAAACTATTTCAGACGTTTAAACACTGAGTTTATAAACATCATGAAGTACTTATACTGTTGTGGCTTCATTAGCAAGGATGTGAGCGGAGCAGAAAATTCAGTTCCTAGAGAGTCTAGCTTGAATATTAATTCTTGTCTTTCTCTCCAGAAAATGGGAAAACACAAAAGGAGATGAACCAAAGTTTGAAATTGTTCACTACACATGCACTCGGGGTTAGATGTTAAGTGAAAGCGTGATAAGTATTCACCAAATTTATCATGTCCACTTAAAAATTGTGTCAAAACAAATTTTGGTACAAGAGTTTCACATTTTCCCTGTCATATACACTAGGGAAAAATAATGTTTTTGTTAAACTTCCATTTGGAGTTGTTAGCCATTGTTGGTTCCATTCTTCAAGAATATGTTGATGTATTATTCTCCTTACATTAGAAATAGGACATAAAGAGTATGTCACAGGAAGATTGGATTCTGCAGCCTTCTTAGCCAAGCAATCAGCTCTCTCGTTACCTAAAATTCCACTGTGTCCTTTAACCCATCCCATGCAAATATGTCCTGGATGGTTTTGAAGCAAGGTTATGATTTCATGTGCTAATGAATTTAAATTGTATTTATCATTAATAGTGAGTAGAGATGATTGTGAATCACTAAGAATACGGGCACTGTTCCCATTAACAGTACAACATTTTCGTTGTTAATTCGGCCTTCATTTTTTTCCATCTTTTCGGTGATAATGTTGTTAGCTGCCTTCATTTCCTTCAACTCGGTGGTAAGATTGTCGTTAGCCGTCTTCATTTCTTCCATTTTCTGTAAAATATTTTCCAATGCGGCCTCCATGGTGGTAATGTGTCACTTCTGACACCAATTGTGACTTTGTGGGTTCGTAGAATTAAAAGTCTAATTTGCCGAAATTCTAAATATTCTTTATGTGCGTGGAAACACTATGCGTAGCAGCAATTACATCACATATCACAATCTACAACACCAAGGTTGATGACAACAATAACAAACAGCTTACTCAGATTCCACTGTTGACAACACACTCGTTACATGTCTTTACAACAACTCGTTTTACTTCCTTAAATACCTCATTCATAATTCGAGACTGTTCTGTACAATCACTAGATGTTTCTAGAATAAACAAGGTATATAATGACGTAATCCGACTATTGTATCACCTTCCAGAAGCGGGAAGCCCTATCTGGGCTGGCAAGTCCTTTATCTCTGTGATACACTGTTTATTTTCCGGCTGTTTGTGTAAACAAGCCACGCAATCGTAAATGCAGCCCTCTGCACTGTTGTGACTCCTTAGACTGGCCGCCCGCGTCTCCTCTCACCTCATCCTCCCTCCAGGAGGTGCCCCACTTGAGGCTTAGTTACAGTAAACCACAGGTTTCGTTGCCGAATCCCCTCCATAGAAATCCTAATCCGGAACACATTGTTTTGTACATAACCCTCTAAAACGAATTGCCAAAACACGATATATATAGTTTGCACGTAAAACAACGCCAAGACTGGTGAACCCACTATGTAAAATTATCAGAATTAAGAATGATATAAATTTGTTCTTTCACAATGGCCGTGTATAGGCTAAAGTATGGAAAGATAAAGTCACACTGAAAAATTCAATGCCACAGCCGGGATTTGAACCACGGATCTTCTGGTTGCCGTCCAGCCGCTCTAACCCTTGAGCTACTATGGCCAACGTGCCGATATGACATTAAATTCTCCAACTGACTCGTATTTTACCGGTAAACCACTTAGGAGTTCTCATAAACACATGAGACAGCTACCTTAATGGCGACTTACAACATGTAAGTACTTTAAGGCCCGGTCTTTATAGTTCGGACCACTATTAGGTACAATTAATGAAAATTAATTGTTCTTTCACACTGGCCGTGTGTAGGCTAAAGTATGGAAAGATAGAGTCAGACTAAAACATTCAATGCCATTGCCGGGATTTGAACCAGAAGATCCGTGGTTCAAATCCCGGCTATGTTATTGAATTTTTAAGAATAATACTTTAGACAGCGAAAGTAGCATACATGAATCTTTGCAAATTAAACATCAAAGTGATCATAAAATCAAGCAGTCAATGATTAAACTATTTAGAGGGTTAAAATTCACTTTATATTTTTACATTTTGTTATAATTTCATCCCTCTAGTTTACAAGTATATAGTTAAAAAGTTCATTGGAGCAATATTTTATACCTAATTTGCTAATTATATTAGTGTTAAGTTGTTGCCACGCCCCTTTTCGTAAACTTTCAGAAAATCGATCATAACTTCTATTATACTGAACAGATATTTCCGAAACAAGCCTTGTTTTGTAAGGGATTTTTCAAGCTTCCAGTTGGTACCACTGTAACTCCAATCGTGCTAGCTTTTCTTTTGTCTTTGGCTGTGTCTGTGAACAGTTATTTGTTTTGAATATTTTGTAGTAGTTATTGGTGACTATATGATATGGCTAGGCCAAAAACATTTCGAAAGAGAAAGTTTACAGGCAATTGTTTTACTAAAAACAGAACAGTAAATATGGAAAATATAAATAGAATAGACAATGAAACCACATGTAATATTGAGGTTAGTAGGCCCAGTTCACACAATACATGTGCTAATCATGATAGTAGTCCTATACAGAAATTGATTAGCTGAGAGTCCTGAAAAGGTTGAAGAACTGGCTAAGAAGGTAAGAAAAATGAAGAGGAACTTGAACAAGGGAGAATACGGAGGGTCAAGACTATGCAGTAAGAACGTTCTGATTCATGTAAGAAATCGGTAATCAGTGTATAAATTTTAAAGCTGGTTTTCTCAGTTTCCCATTTTCTTCAGGTTCCGGTACACTTTTTTTTAAAAACTATTCAACCAAAACATATGAATTTTTGTGTGCATTAAGCAGACTTATAATAATAATAATAATAATAATAATAATAATAATAATAATAATAATAATAATAATAATAATAATAATAATAATAATAATAATAATAATAATAATAATAATAATAATAATAATGATAATGATAATGATAATGATAATGATAATGATGATGATGATGATGATGATGATGATGATGATGATGATGATGATGATAATGATAATGATAATGATAATGATAATGATAATGATAATGATAATGATAATGATAATGATAATGATAATGATAGATGATAGATGATAGATGATAGATGATAGATGATAGATGATAGATGATAGATGATAGATGATAGATGATAGATGATTGATGATTGATGATTGATGATTGATGATTGATGATTGATGACTGATGACTGATGACTGATGATTGATGATTGATGATTGATGATTGATGATTGATGATTGATGATTGATGATTGATGATTGATGATTGATGATTGATGATTGATGATTGATGATTGATGATTGATGATTGATGATTGATGATTGATGATTGATTGATGATTGATGATTGATGATTGATGATTGATGATTGATGATTGATGGTGATGGTGATGGTGATGGTGATGATGATGATGATGATGATGATGATGATGATGATGATGATGATGATGATGATGATGATGATGATGATGATGATGATGATGATGATGATGATGATGATGATGATGATGATGATGATGATGATGATGATGATGATGATGATGATGATGATGATGATGATGATGATGATGATGATGATGATGATGATGATGATGATGATGATGATGATGATGATGATGATGATGATGATGATGATGATGATGATGATGATGATGATGATGATGATGATGATGATGATGATGATGATGATGATGATGATGATGATGATGATGATGATGATAATGATAATGATGACGACGATGACGATGACGATGACGACGACGATGATAATATAAAGGGATTTTTTCTGAGATTAATAATGCTTGTTTAAAAAAATTAACTATCCGAAATTTCGGTGCTTTTTTTAAAAATAAAAACAAACTAAAAAGAAATTAATTGTTCTTTCACACTAGCCGTGTGTAGGACGCACTATGAAAGAGTAGAAAGAGAACTCCTAGTGGTTTACCGGGGAAAACACGAGTCAGTTGGAGAATATAATGTCATGTTGGCACGTTGGCCATAGTAGCTCAATGGGTTAGAGCGGCTGGACGGAGACCAGGAGATCCGTGGTTCAAATTCCGTTTATGGCATTGAATTTTTCAGTCTGGCTCTACTCTTTCATACTGCGTCCTACACACGGCTAGTGTGAAAGAACAATTAATTCCCGTTAATTGACCTAATAGTGGTTAACTATAAAGCCCGGGCCTTAAAGTACTTACAGCATAGTAAGTCGCCATAAAGATAGCTGTGTCATTTGTTTATGAGAACTCCTAGTGGTTTACCAGGGAAAACAAGAGTCAGTTGGAGAATTTAATGTCATGTTGGCACGTTGGCCATAGTAGCTCAATGGGTTAGAGCGGCTGGACGGAGACCAGAAGATTCGTGGTTAGATCCCCAATTCAGTCTGGCTCCACTCTTTCAAAAACTAAAAAGTTATAGCAAATTATCAGTACAAACTGTTCAAATAATAATAGGTAGTATTCAAGATAAAGGTTTTAAGACCATGCCTGAAAATTTCCATGTGCATATCAATAATAATTTCTTAGAAATGTGCACCCATAAATCGTGGAAATAGCATTGCGGAGTTAGGCAGAACGAACCTTCTCACCTCAACTGTGGTACAGCAAGTCTAAATGTAGACCTTTACATTTGTGTTTAAATGCCTTTTTGACAGAAAAGTAAGTCATACTCTCAATCCTAATGGACCACAATTTTGATTTTTGTGACGTTTCCTTTGTTAATTCTGTGAATACTCTAGATTTGAATTCACAAGCTTTGATTTAGATTAAATTAGATTAGATTGATTTGCGTTCAGTATGTTCACTTGTAGCCAGAAAAGGCTGTGAACATTGAACATGTCCAGAGGTATAAAGTTTAATATGTACAAAAGTTAACATAAGACACATATTATAGTATACAGGCAATATGAACAACATTATGGAAAACAAAGCAGAGATAATTATATATGATACAAAATCAAACACTTTTTAAATCAGCTTTCACTTGGCTTAAGCCAGTACGTCTCAACCCTTTTGCAATTGATACCATTCTTGTTATTTATTAAATACATATACATTAAAAATAAACTTTCAACATGCATTAAAGATTTATTGGTAATGATTTGTCATTGGAATACTTAGATACTACTTACAAAGCTACAGAAGCATTATTAGGATAATTTGTCATTCAGATAATCTTGTACAGAATTAAAAGATTTTGAGCAAATGTACTCTCTAACAGTATTTTTAAAAGCACCGAAATTATCGATATTTTCTTAAAGAACATTAGGAAGTGCGCCAAATATTTTGATAGTTTCTTAATGCACACCTTTCTGGAAGCAAGAAAGTTTAGCACTGGGATAATAGATATTATACTTTTGTCTAGTGTTTATTCTGTGAGTTACATTATTTGTTGCAAATAAGGCACGATTGCATACAAAGAATTTTAATATCGAGAATGTATACATGCAAGGAAGCGTAAATATCTTCAGTCTTCTAAAAAGATCTTTACAGCAGCATCTGTTGTGGGTGTTATTAATGATTCTTATGACTCTCTTTTGCATAAGAAATATTTTTTTACTTTCTACTGAGTTGCCCCAAATTAATATTCCGTATTCCATAATAGAGTTAAAGTATGCATAATATACTAATTTAAGTGTGTCAATAGAACTCACATTAACCAGCTCTCGGTTAGCGTAACAGGCAGAGCTAAGTTTAGGTAAGATATAATTTATGTGAGTTTTCCAATCAAAACATCTGTCCACTTGAAGGCCCAGAAATTTTATGCTGTCAATTTCTTCTAATAACATATCATTAATCCCGATTTCTATTTTAGTATGTGACGTACGACAGGTTATAAATTTGACCACTTTTGTTTTGTATAGATTCACAGGTATTTTTTTCGCTTTAAACCAGCATGACATACAGTTCGAAACATAATTCATTTTAATTATACACTCGTTTAAATTTGTACTGGTCACCAGGACACTAGTGTCATCGTCCAAAACAACTGTACTTGCAATATCCATTATATAAAGTGAGAGGTCATTTATATAGATCAGAAATAATAAAGGCCTTAACACTGAACCTTGGGGTACTCCATGAGTTTCTACTTTCCAGTTCGAAGTTTGTTTTTCATAACCAATATCACTGACGGCTACTTCAACGCTCTGTTTTCTTTCATTTAGATATGATACAAAACATCTTAAATGTTAATTTTTTAACCCATATAAATTCAATTTTGCTATAAGAATGTCATGATTAACACAATCCAAATGATTTTCTAGATCACAAAAAAAAATCCACCTACATGTCTTTTATCGTTTAAGGCAGTCAACACTTCATGTGTAAGTTTGTAAATTGCATTATTAGTCCATATTCCCTTTCTGAATCCAAACTGATCACCGACAAGTATGTTGTTATATTCAAAGTGTTTATACAGTCTGGTGAACATTACTTTTTCAAGAACTTTTGAAAACATTGGCAAAAGAGATATTGGTCTATAATTTGAAACATTATTGCGTTCGCCTGTTTTGAAAAGAAATTTAACAATTGAGTATTTCATTCTGTCAGGGATGCAATTTCATAATACAATTTCATTTGTATTAGAACCCGGTCATCTCACGCAAGTTATAGCTTAGGAAACAAAAAGTTGCAATTGAAAGGACTGTAGTAACTTCAAACAGAAGAATTAGTAACTTTTCGGTGGACATTTTTGGCAATGTGTGCAATGTCGCTAGCTAAGCAGAATAAATCATTTTAGTTTAATCTAAAGGGTGGTATTCCGGCGTTTTACTGCAGAAGCCCGTTTCACTTTCAGGTCTGTGTTGTTCTATTTAAGGTGAATAAAACTTAAGTTGCAGGTATTGTAGTATTTATTACACCAACAATACAACAGACATTCAAATTATTTATGACAAATCACTTGTCTGTTGAAACTGTAAAGTTGTATTGCCTCATACAGACACGCGTGGGAACAAATCCTTGTCTATAAACAGAAAACCACATTACTAGCATATGCAAACCTAATTTTAGCACAGATTGCAAAATAGTCAATTGCAATTCAGTTCATGTGAACCGAATGTAGTAATAACACAGAAATGAATCAACAAAGACCAAATGAAACTGCACATCTGTTTGCACAAGGTCTACATAATTTCAAATATCCCTATTTCGTTTTACTTACGCTCCATAGCACATCACCCTCCAGTCTGCGGGAACCTTGGTATTTTAATAATTCAAGGAAAACATTCAGGGAGCTGTGAGAAGTGAAAGCATTAAGAAAACATGTGGTTCCTTTTTTCTCTTTAAAAACGACATCTAGAAACTTTACCTTAAGCATACGACGCACATTTTCTCTTCTGTTATGTCTGTAAATCAGCTACACTGCTGCATATGTTTTCCTTAAAACTCCACTGTTGTTTTAACCTGACCCATATATCGCTTAAACTACGAAGTTAGATCCTTCTAAAGTCTACACAGTAGTAGTAGAAGTAGTAGAAGTGGTAATAATAATAATAATAATAATAATAATAATAATAATAATAATAATAATAATAATAATAATAATAATAATAATAATAATAATAATAATAATAATAATAATAATAATAATAATAATAATAATAATAATAATAATAATAATAATAATAATAATAATAATAATAATAATAATAATAATAATAATAATAATAATAATAATAATAATAATAATAATAATAATAATAATAATAATAATAATAATAATAATAATAATAATAATAATAATAATAATAATAATAATAATAATAATAATAATAATAATAATAATCTTGTTATAATTGAAAGAAACTTTATTTTGGGTGGCTCAAATAGACAATCTCTGGCCATTGTTAGCACCTTTAATGCCACGTTCCGGCATTTTCATTTGCACTTAATTAAGAGAAAAACAAAAAGGTTATGAAGAAAACGATAAGTACTCACTTTCAGCCAGAGAAAAAAGAAATACACATTATAATACAGAAAACACGCCCCTTTTGGATTTATCTATTGGGCGCTTACATTAAGTAGAGGGAGTAGCAGTACCGAAGTAGATGACTATTATGTGTTTCAAATGGGAAGGTGTTTGACCTTGAGCGCTACTAGGTGAGCAACCAATCGGAGTTCTGCGGTGTTGTCGTGTTGCATTCCCGTTAAGTGATGTGTGAGGAGCGCCAACCTAATCTATCTTTATGAACTGCTATTCGCGCTAAGACAAAAGTTCCGATTTTGCCAAAACTGATCCATTTGGAAGGCAGAGAGTAATGTATCTAACATAAGCATGAAAACCCTATACTTTTAGCTCAAATAGTTTTTCTAATACAAACAAATAAACCACTATTACTTGTATTATAACAATAAATCGCGACGTAAGCACCGTATGAATTTGGCATGTATGCCTGTACGTATATTTGCAATTACTCAGAGCGGAAACGTAAATGTTTGACAAGACGTGATAAAAGAATTACTTTGAATAATCCAATTCGAGCGAGAGGAAACAAATTTCCTGCTGCCCTGGCAGAACGTGTCTGGTCACATTATATCTGTGTTTATGAATGGTTCGTAATCTCCATTTAATCTAGAGAGTTCAAAGTGGTTGGTGTGTATGTATGTACATATAATTTTAATTACTCAGAACTGAAATTTAAACTACTGACATAACGTGATAAAATAATTACTGTGAATAAGTCAAGGTGTTAAATTCGAGAAAGAGCAAACACTCCATTTCCTGTTAGTCTGTGGAATGCTGTATGCTTATGTTTATGAATGAATGCTGGATAAGAAGTGTTTATTTACTCTGGAGAGTTCAGATCAATATCATTAAGTTGTTCTTTACACAACAGTAGAGTAAGAGTTAAATAGTGCAATGGCTTCTTTCGGTGAATTTAGTGGCGAGTCAAAGAGGTAGGTATTGCGAAGTCAGGCTCGAAGTATTATTTTTAAGGTGTACACGTTCTTCAAAAAAATTTCGGAAACAGAAACTAAAAATGAGCTATTGCAAAGAGTACTTCCCTTTAAAAACACGAAAAAAGTGTATTAGCTGGATCAACTTGCAATTGAAATGGGACACGAGGTAATACGCCTCCCACCTTACCACTTCCAATTTAATCCAATTGAGTTGGTGTGGGCTCAAATAAAAAGGGGGATTGCAAACAGAAATAGTACTTTTAAACTAACAGACGTTAAACGACTTGTTTACGAAGAAATTGACAAGTTAACACAACAGGACTGGGAAAACTGCGTGAGGCATGCAGAAAACTTCAAGAAGACGATTTTAAGAAAGAAATAGCACGTGACGTGAGTTTGTAACCTATAATCATAAATTTGCAAGACGCGGACGATGAAGACAGTGGCAATGACGAATTGTCTCTTAACGGAAGTGACATTGACAACAATATGGATCAGCCACTGGCAGTTCCATTGGCTTAGAAAAACAGGTAATTCATAAACTATAATTATAGTTATAGTATTTTAAAATATACATAACTTCCAAAAATGCGTTTTCCAATTTTGATTTTGGCAACTGCATCATTGTAAAAGTTTGTAAAATATAGTTTGCTTACCCTTACGTCCGCGCCAAGGAGACCTGCATGTTCTATGAGTGTGCGAGAGAGAGGGAAACAAGCTGGCAACGCTGAGTGTGATACGGCATCCGATTAGCTGGACTCCAGTACCCTTCACATTTGAAATGCAAAATAAATGGCAGCGATACTGAAGCATAACGATATTGAAATCTTCCCGGAAATACGTGTTTTGGGGCACCTGAACTGCTTTTTCTTTCCTCCACAAAAAATAGACTAAGGTGCATGCTTGTTTCTATGAAAAGCATAAAGTAAAACGAAATCTCCGATAACTTATTGTTTAAGTTTATTATCTACAAAAGATTCAACTCGAAGTTTTTCAAACACGCCGCACCACAAATTGCATGGAAAAACTTTTGAAAATTTCGATCATCTAAAATGTGGCTCTAAACACATGCTGTGGACATTGGTGTTACGTGAAGTAAATTGATAATTGGACAAGAAAAGTTTGAGCATTAAATGTTTCAGGCAAAATTTCAATATCTTTTGGTATTTACCGGTTGTGCTGAATATGGAAAATCTTAAAGAAAACTAAACAAGGGAACTATCACTGTAGTCACGCCACTACGCACCTGAAAATTCGATGGTATAGTGTCTGCTGTATATAAACTATGTGCACCAAATATCTGCTGCGGAGTAGAACTGCAGTGCCCAAAACTGAAGCCTGAAATGTGACGATGTGACCACATGCAAGTAGCTGCAGGACATCCCGCGTGAGCTGTGTGTCCAATGTGAAGGACGGCGCTCCTTCCATACACCATATGTAGGCCGCTGCCTGCTAGGAGTAAACAATCCTTCCCGTACAATGCTGCCTTATTATGCTTATATAGTGTGATTCATATAAACCTGATTATATATCACATATTCATATTGTGAATTTGTGGGTTCGTGAAATGAAAAGTCCAATTTCACCACTCAAAAATGTTCTTTATTTCCACCGACTTACAGTTTAACACTTGCCAATTACACAGAATTACTTGCTGCACACAATTACAATTCACCAGTTCGTCCGTTACAATTTCACTTGTACTCGCGATTACATAAACTCCGATGCACATACCAGTTACGTACAGTCTTCCGTTGCACAATCTACTCGTTCATTAACACGTCACTGACTAACTCTTACACCAAGAACTGCGACTGTCTCCTCACTCACACTCACTAACCAACTGACTGACTAACTCCCGTCTGTCTGCAACCCCCCTTTATATAGGAATATCGCCGCCTTCCAGTGTCCGCGGGAATGTTCCAGTAAAAGAAGGATCGAGAACCAGGTGTAAGAGAAACAGACGGCACAGTCATGTTTTTCTCCTGACCACCGCCTGTCACCACTATAAGACAGACGAGGGGGAGGTGTGGCTAACCGAACCTCCCCTGCCTTCCGCTCCCAGCTGCTTCCACAGGGTGTTCCAGCGCTCGTGTGACACTGCTCCCTCCTCAAAGCTGTTCGCCCCGAACAGCACCATCGTAGCGTGCGAGGCGGTCCAGGTGTACCACCAGCATCCGCTCGGAGTCTCAGCCAGAAGTAGCGCTGTCGTAGTTTGTGAATCATTCGGTTCGCTCCCAGGTGTCCTCCTGAAGTACCGGCGTGCTCTTCCTCCAAGACTTCCGGGACCTTGCTCCGGGGAAGTACCAACTGTTCTCTCTGCGCCTTCCCATCGGGTGACTCCCATACCCGGAACAGCACGCCCTCTCTGGTCTTCAACGAGTCCCATTGGGCCCAGTACGACTTGTAGGTGGCGCTCCTCGGTGCGATGTCCTCCCAGGTTGGTCTCGTCCCTGCGTCCACTTCCCTCAAGAGTGGCCCCAAGTCTGCGTCCGCCAGCTGCTCCCTCCTCAGGCCTGCGCTATCCCAGCCTTCAGCAGGCACTGCCACAACTACTCGGACTGCTGCGGCACGCTCCTTCTCTTCCACTCTTGTGCGCACATGGCCGTCCTGGATCTGCGATAGGACACCTCCAATGTAATGGTCGCTAGCGTCGGTGTCCACAATGAAGGCGCCACCCGGTTGTGGGAAACCCAAAATTGGAGCACTGCACAGGGTCCCCTTCGGGTGCTGGAAAGCGTCTTCGGCGTCCTCCGTCCACACATAATGCCGGTTTTCCTCCGTCAGGCGGGTGAGGGGTTTTGCGATGTTGTCGGCCTTTTCCTCTAAATCATTAAGGCGGTCGTCTTCTTGACCCTTCCGCTTGCCCAGATTCATGACGTCATCCCTCACGCTGGCCAACCGTTCCTCAAACTTTGCGGCGAGAGCCTCGTTCGCCGCCCTCATCTCCGTTGTCAGTTCGGCCATCTTTGAGGTCATTGTCGTGGCCAAGTTGTTGTTAGCCGTTTCCGTCTTCGCTGTTAATTCGGCCTTCATTTCTTCCATCTTCCCTGTGATGTTGTCGTTGGCCGTTTCTGTTTTTGCAGCGAGGTTTTCAGTTGCCGTCTTCATTTCTGTCAGTTCCGCCTTCATTTCCATCATCTTCTCCAAAATTTTCTCCAATGCCGCGTCCATGGTTGTAATGTTCGGTGATGTTATCTTCCCGCTTCCTGACACCAGTGTGACTTTGTGGGTTCGTGAAATGAAAAGTCCAATTTCACCACTCAAAAATGTTCTTTATTTCCACCGACTTACAGTTTAACACTTGCCAATTACACAGAATTACTTGCTGCACACAATTACAATTCACCAGTTCGTCCGTTACAATTTCACTTGTACTCGCGATTACATAAACTCCGATGCACATACCAGTTACGTACAGTCTTCCGTTGCACAATCTACTCGTTCATTAACACGTCACTGACTAACTCTTACACCAAGAACTGCGACTGTCTCCACACTCACACTCACTAACCAACTGACTGACTAACTCCCGTCTCTCTGCAACCCCCCTTTATATAGGAATAACGCCACCTTCCAGTGTCCGCGGGAATGTTCCAGTAAAAGAAGGATCGAGAACCAGGTGTAAGAGAAACAGACGGCACAGTCATGTTTTTCTCCTGACCACCGCCTGTCACCACTATAAGACAGACGAGGGGGAGGTGTGGCTAACCGAACCTCCCCTGCCTTCCGCTCCCAGCTGCTTCCACAGGGTGTTCCAGCGCTCGTGTGACAATATATTACATCTCAAAGAAAATGTTGGAAGTGTCCTACACCAGCATCTATACATGTTTGCACTCGTCTCACCATATTCTCTGAAGTTTTACGGAGATGATACCGAATTGAGGGAAGGTTATTTCCAGCAAGATGGAGCAACGTGCCATACATCTAATGACACCATGGAACTTGTAACCAGTTTCTTTGATAATCGAATAATCTTGAAAGGTCTGTGGCTCTCCAGATCCCCTGACCTAATCTCACCGGATTTTTTTCTTGAGGGAGTATCTAAAAATAGAGTGTACTAGAATAGGCCACGGACAATTTATGTTCTCCAGGAATGCATTCAAACCGAAATAAGTAACATTGGCGAGGAAACGCTAAGTAAAACTTCAAAAACTTCAGAGAATATGGTGAGACGATTGCAAACATGTATGGAGGACACTTCCAACAGTTTCTCTGAGATGAAATGGTTCAGGTTTATATGGATCGCACAGTATGTTCCTACGTATTCTAGACTAATTTTTGCCCGCCTTGGTGGCGTAGATGGTAGCTTTTCTGCCTCACGTTCAAGAGGTCCAAGTTCGAATCTCGGTAAGGGTGAGTTACCTGGATAAGTTTTTCCGGGGTTTTCCCTTATCCTTCAAGACGAATGTCGGGCAACTCTAAGCTCTGTGGACCCTGGACTCATTTGAGCATCATTTTATCCATTCATTCATCGTTTCATATGACTAAACGTTGGATGACGTAAATTAAAATAAAATAGACTAATTTTCGGGTACTTCCATTTACACTCCGGACCCGATTTTTGGTACACAGGTCCCACATAGATCAGAGATGATGCCATCAAACTCTCAACCGAATAGATATATGATTATATTGATAATTTCCTTGTTAGGACTGTTAGGAAGGTTTTGACTGTATTTGAAACGTGGACCTCCCGTTCAAGTCCAAGTCTAAAATTACATATCTTTAAGATACATATTTATATATTAAAAGAAATGCATATCTTGAATTTCATGGTTATAGTTTTTGAAATTCTCTTCATTTAGAAAAAAAAATGTGTAATTGTGCATTTGGTAACCTATAAAGAGATAAACCAAAACTTAGAAAACAAAAAATGTATAGCTCTTCAAAACAAATTATCTAAACATTAGCAGTTTCTAAAATATACGTTGTTATTGGTTTCTTTTTTTTTTTTGCGTGTAATTTACGTTTTCCAACGTTAAATTATATCGACGATGAATGGAATGGGTGAAATGATGCTCAAATGATTGCAGGGTCCATTGAGCTTACAGTTATCTGACATTCGTCTTTCAGGATAAGGGAAAATCCCGGAAAATGCATTATCCAGGTAACTCACCCTGACCGAGATTCGAACTCGGGACCTCTTGAACGTGAGGCAGACATGCTACCATCTACGCTACCGAGGCGGGCGTTATTGGTTTGTACTTGTCATTTGTTTAAAGTGTTGTCGTACTTACTGCTGACCATATCAAGGGAATAGTATAGCCATTTTCCCTTATCCTTTTGTTATTTGGCAAAATTCACTATGAAATCATATATAAAGGTTTACCTCAAATAATAGCAAGCAGAAATAAAAATGAGCCTTTTAGGAATAGATAAATTAGATAAATAACGCTGTCCTGCGAAATAAACTTTTTGTTCGTCGGTCTACAATCCTATTAACTAACTTCGATGTGCTAAATTGAATGTTGCTTTCCATTTTTTTCTATCACATAAGATTTTCTCACAAATCAAAAGTAAATTATTAAAATACTGTTTTGGTGTAAAATACGTGTATTACGATTAAAATAAATACAGAATGCAAAATTTTCGATCTAATAAGTTGGTTTCTTCACAAATCACAAAATAAATTCTGAAAATACTGCAATTATATGGTGTTCAATATATAAAAAGCATCGAATTTCATAAAAATGGTACGTATTAAGCGAAAATTAATATCGTCACAGAGAAAATGAAGCTAGTCACAGTGAAGCAACAAATATTACACAAATAAAAATATTTTTAAAAGAATCTCCACTTAACTTAAGAAGTTGATGTTAATACTTCCTTCTTCTTTACAAAATCGATTTCAAAATCATATCGCTTTCATCATCAGTTAATTCTAAACTCTGTTTTTAAGGAAATCTCGGTTACCATGTTTTTTTTCTTTTGTTATGTTACGTTTTCAGCATTACCAACATCTAGAGGCGAAACAAACCTAAAAACAGAATCAATTGCCGTTATGTCAAAATTCATTACGCGTTGTTTAATTTTTAAAATAAGTATTTTTTCCCACACTATTAACTCTATGGGACCATTTAATTGTTTTAATAATTTAACTTCGGGATATATTTCATGGTTAAATGACCAAAAATGATCTGCTACGGCTGATTTATCAATTCGTTTATATTTAATGTTACGAAAATGTTCTTTCTTTCTTTCTGGTTTCCAAACTACGTTTCGTCTTTCCAATATAAACCTGATCACAATCTAAACAATTAAATTGATAAATACCAGATTGTTTATTATTAGGAATTTTATTTTTTTAGAAAATTGTAATAAAGTTTTAATGCTATGAGGAAGTGAAGTTATACCAACTTCTTTAAAAAAAATGAAAATGTTTATTAAACCGTGGATGGTAACTAAATTTTTTTTAAAATTATAATCATCTTTTATTTTTAAGGGTAGAAATATCATTAACATCCTTGGTTTGATAAACATTTTCAAAATTTTTTTTAAAGAAGTTGGTATAACTTCAGTTCCTCAAAATAAATATAGTATTAAACATTTATTACAATTTTCTAAAAACGATAAAATTCCTAATAATAAAAAATCTGCTATTTATCAATTTAATTGTTTGGATTGTGATTAGGCTTATATTGGAAAGACGAAATGTAGTTTGGAAACCAGAATTAAGGAACATTTTCGTAACATTAAATATAAACAAATTGATAAATCGGCCGTAGTGCTGGCCTCGGTAGCGTGGTGGTAGAATGTCTGCCTCACGTTCAAGAGGACCCGAGTTCGAGTCTCGGTCAGGGTGAGTTGCCTGGATAAGGTTTTCCTGGGGTTTTGCCTTATCCTGAAACACGAATGTCGGGTAACTCTAAGCTCTGTGGACCCTGGGCTCATTTGAGCATCATTTCGCCTACTCCATTCATCGTCCGATATGACAACGTTGGAGGACGCAAATTACTAATAAAAGAAATCGGCCGTAGCGGACCATTTTTGGTCATTTAACTATGAAATAAATCCGGAAGTTAAATTATTAAAACAATTAAAAGTCCCATAGAGTTAATAGTGTGGGAAAAATATTTATTTTAAAAAATAAACATAACGTAGTGAAGTTTGACACACTGGCAATTGATTCTGTTTTTAGGTTTGTTTCGTCTTCAGATGTTGGTAATGCTGAAAACGTAACATAACAACAGAAAAAAACACGGTAACCGAGATTTCCTTAACAACAGAGTTTGGAATTAACTGATGATGAAAGCTATATGCTTTTGAAATCGAGTTTATAAAGAAGGAAGTATTAGCACCAACTTCTTAAGTTAAGTGGAGATTCTTTTACAAATATTTTTATTTGTGTAACTATTATCATTTTCGATATCGGTGCATTTGCCTATTTTCGTCAAAACCGGGAAAATGTCGCAGAGGTTAGATTATCTTTCACTTCATACTGCGAGGAACACGAACCACTTGTATAAAACATATTCTTGGCTTTATTAATATTAATTCAAAAATACGCCCTTATCTGTTTAGTTTATTTACTTTTGTGATATCAGCGTCTATCTCATGTTGAATAAAGAAGCTAGACATGGGCGATCTCCAGCGTCTGCGCTAAGTTTATACAACACAAAACAGATTTCGTGTCAATTGGAATATTTCTCAAATGTCAAGCCAGTAAGTTTTCTTTCGAAGCGAGCAACTTTTCAAAAATGAGACCCCTGAGATTAAACCTAAGGAACAGACTAAGGAAAGACGATTTGAAAACCTCTGGACCGTTTCATTTCAGAAGTAGAGAATAATACTCTGTCAAGTTGGTGCTGCAGATTTATATCGAAATGGGAAATGTGGTACATACAAAGCTTAATAAGAGAATAAAAAATTCATTTCAACAAATCATGTAAACTCTAGGCCTCGATGGGCTCTCCTTTTTCTTCTGTTTCGACGGATTATCCTTCTCTTTGTAGGAACTAGGACTCGAAGGACTTGCAAGTCAATACCTGTCGAGAAGCAAGCAAACTCGGATGGGTAATCAGCCCAGTGCGTGGTACGGAGTTGAAGGAAGTAAAATGCCAAATTATCTAACCCAGCATTCCCTAGTGACAAATTAGAAAAGACAAACAACAAAAGAGTAAAACCTTCTGCCCTGTAAGGCCGCGCGGGACGAACCCAAGACTTGGAAAAGCAAGTCCGTAAACTATCAAAATGTTAGTCATCTTAGCAATGCCCTAGGATTAGAATTAGGATTTCCTTACGGGGATTTGGAACGTAGACTACCATGCTGGGCCCAGTGTTCCTCTGCCCCCAGATGAAGTGCCGCCGGCAGGAAGGATGATACGAAGGAGACAGAGGGCGGCCGACCCAAAAAGCCACGACAGTACAGAGGGCAGGGTCCCTACAGTTTACTTGAATAGAGACCTCCTCCGACAGACCAGGGCAATGGACAGTTAGTTATGTGCAGAGGTTCTACTCCTATTATTCCTGGACCCGTAGTACCAAACCCGGGCCTCCTTCTACCCGGGAGCGATGGATACTCCGGGGCTTTTACCATAGGGCAATACCTGATTTCTTAAAAAGCCCCCCCCCCCCGCTGAGCACAACGTCAAGACAGGATGGAAGTGGATACGCCACTTACGCGTATCATCCCGCATTTGAAGACTATTGAAAACCTCGATGGGGCCGACAGGTGATCTAGCACACCTTCTACTAGCTCTGCAGGCTAGTCCACGGGACTTATTAGGCAACCCTCTGCCCCCTCCGTGCGGCCGTAGCCTGGCCGGAGGTACCCAGTTCCCCATGGGTGTCGAGAACAGACTGCCCCCTCGAGTCCAACCCAATCCGAACAACTCCCCGACGGGAGGGGCTCGGCAGTTCGACCCGAGGTTCCTCTAGTAAAGTCTGTCAAGTGAACGGGAGTGCAGTTAGCCGCTCAAAGGAAACTACCCTGCCGCCCACTAATGACCACACTTCAGAAATGGAATACTGTCGTTGAGTACCAATAGCAACCCTGATTTTCTCGAAGTGACAGTCGCATGTCTGCTCCACGTGGAGTCTCAGTTGCCAAAGTTCCAACTTCCAGTTGATCTGTTTCATTACGTGCAGAAATTTGTTGTGTGTCACGATGTGGAGACCGTGGGAGGGAAATGCAGTGGTAAATGTAAATCAAGTAGGAGATTACTTTCATACACGTGAACATAATCAGATGACAATAGCGTGAATAACTGGGCCGAGTTATATTACTGGAAAAGCCTCAAAAAACAAAGTTATAACGGGAACTGTTTGTAAGCAAATTCAAGCGCTTGTTTGTAACACGTATAAATATGTGCTGACAAATAATCTTGGTAAGGGGTCATGCAATGAACCCGATGATAAATTCTGGGTATTCACAGAAATACAGTGAGAAATATTGTGACGAAAGGAATACCAAAGACGCCAATCTAGTGTGAAAACAAAAGGAAACGTTTCTCTAAAGTAGATAATTTCACTTGCGATTTAATTCGTCGAGAAATTTATAGATCCTATGCAAAAGGGAGAGCGCCCACCTTAGACGAATTCGCTGCACATTTGCAAGAAATTTCTGATTTTCCTTATGGACACTGCACTTTGCGTGGCCTCCTAAAGGAGCTGGGTTTCAAGTACCGCACTTTGAATAAGTTAAGGGTTATTATGGAATCCAGCAGAATTGTAGCTTGGTTTTATATATATATATATATGTGTGTGTGTGTGTGTGTGTGTGTGTGTGTGTGTGTGTGTGTGTGTGTGTGTGTGTGTGTGTGTGTGTGTGTGTGTGTGTGTCAAAACTAAGGAAGTTTTGCACTAATGGACATAAGATAATTTATTTAGACGAAACCTCGTACGATACCCATGACATATTGAGAAAATTGGTAACCTTGCAGAACGGTCTGGGAGAAGGAGGGCCGGAGTTGTAAAACGATTATAAGGGTCGGCCAAAGTGCACACAAGTTAACTAAACAGACTTTACCACAAGTGCTAAGGTTCCGCAGCGCCCGCACCTCGACAGCTCAAGGGGACACACACACTTCCCTACAGTGGGACGGTAACGAGCCCAGCAGCCGAGCCCCAAAGGTCCTTGGCTGGTGGTCCCCAAATGGTCCCAGCAAAGGAGCGGAGATTGGCAACCAATCTACCGGAGGAGGAAGTAGTTTTTCTCAGAGCATATCATCCTGCCATGCACCGCCGAGACATCCGTCGACACTTCTACCCTGAAAGAGACCACCAAGTGAGAGATGATATGAAATGATAATGGAGATGAAATGGAGGGACAGGCAATTCGGGGGATGTAATTAACCTACCCAGCATTTGCCTAGTGACCCGGGAAGACCTCCAAAAATACATGGGCCAGGTAGGTCGGCTACGGGAATCGAACCCGGGCCTCTCGAATGCGGGCCAAAGACGAAACCGCCTGAGCCATCCCACTCGGTTATCAATATCCTATATTTTAACAGATGTTGGTGCATACGATCAGTTATATTTTAATAGTTTTTGTAATTTACATGAATACCGAGCGGGATGGTTAAAAGCTTGCCGAAACAGAGAAAAAAAGAGACAGATGTCTGGAAGGTTCGCTTTCTTGATTGTTACAGAACGTTCCACTAATTTCTAGAACAATGAGTGGAGATATGAAAGTGCCATTGCTGTCAACAGAGGGGGAGGGGGGGAAAGTCGTAATTGGACTCGATCATCGTGTGCGTGCAGCTGTGATATGAAAATGAACTCTTTTGTTTGTGGTCGTGTGGCAGGCGACCTTGAAGGTTTTATTTGTGTATGTTACGTAATTCTGCTGCTGCCAAGGGCTGTACAAACTTTCTACGTTTGAATTTCTGCAAACTCGACTTTTAATTTTACGATCCCACGATAGCTAACGAAGTGTTGGGCCAAAAAGAAAATATCGTAAGAATAAAGGATTAATAATATGGAATGAAGACATTTCAAACGCAATAAGAGACAAGCCATTTACAAGCGATACAACTACAAACTGATGAAGCAAGGGAGATATATAGGGAAAAACGAAATGAAGCGAAAAATATTGTAAGGAAAGCTCACCAAGAGTCCTGAGACAAATTTATTAGCACTGTTGAAGATGATATACATGGAAGGCAAATGATGGCCTATAAAGTGCTTAAGCATCTAGATAGTGAAGAAATATATGTAGCAAATATAAATGTAATTGGAGAAGAACAATGGATTATACATTACAGAGATTTGTGGTATAATAACTATTTGGAAGAAGAAGAAAATGATGATCTTATATGCAGAAATGTAGATCCAATTACTTTAGAAGAATTAGAAACGGCATTAAAAGAAATGAAGAATAGGAAGGCCACAGGAGAAGATGGAATAAATGCAGAATTATTGAAATATGGTGGACCGATACTAAATCAAAGAATTTTGAATTTAATTAATAGTTGTTGAAATGGATGCCAAATCCCAAGGTCCTGGAGACATGCTCAAATTATATATATTTTTAAGAAAGGTCGTCGAAACAGATGTGAGAATTATAGGGGAATAAGTATTTTAAACACAGGATATAAATTATATGCAAGAATCTTAAGTAAAAGGTTACAAACCATTACGGATGTTCTACTTTTAGAAGAACACAATGGTTTTAGAAAAGAACGATCCTGTACAGATGCTACCATTACAGTTAAGCAGATAATAGAAAAAAGAAGAGAATTTAATCTGGAAACACATATAGCTTTTATTGACTATGAAAAAGCGTCTGATCATGTAAATAGGAAAAAATTGTGGGAAATCATGACTCGAAGAGGCTACCCAAATCATCTCATTAAAGTTCTAAACTCTATATATAAGGATACAACAATCAGCATACATATTGGAAATGGAATGGATAGTAAATGGATACATACAAATCAAGGTGTAAGACAGGGTTGCAGTTTGTCTCCTATTTTATTCATAATTTATATAGATGATCTGATTAGAGAGTGGATGTTTAAGATTAACGGAGGCATTCATCTTGCACCAAATTTTACTCTTAAGATGATGATATTTGCGGATGACCAAATAATTATAAGTAAAACAAAAGACGAGCTGCAAAGAGTATATATTTTACAGAAGTTATGTAAGAATTATAATTTCAAAATTTCCACAAATAAAAGAAAAACAATGACGTTTCGAGGTAAAGACACTGTTAGAACCAAAATAGTAATTGATGATATTATCTTAGAGCAAGTTACGGGTTTTAAATGTTTGGGAACATATGTCAGTTATAAATATGAAAATAATTTTAAAAATAAATTACCAATGTTTCAACAAATATGCGGCATAATAAATAGAAGCCTAAAAACTAAAACTAGAAGAGAAACACGGATGAAATTTTATAAAGTAATGGCTGTGCCTGCTTTTCTTTTTGGTTCTGAAAAATGGACATTAACAAAAGCAGACAAAAACAAGATACAGGCTGCCGAAATGAGATTTTTAAGAGCAGTAAAGGGATGTACTCTTTTAGATAAAATTCCAAATAAAAAATAAGAGAAGATTTAGAAATAAGTTCTTTAGAAGAAAAAATAATAAATTATAGAAATGAATGGAGAGAGCATATTGAGAGAATGCCGAGAGATATCATCCCGGGAACAGTTATAAACTATAAACCTAGAGGAAAGAGATTCGGGAAGACCACGAAGAAGATGGTCACACATGTTTTAAGCCGGAACAGGCAGCATTGCCTAGCCCTTGGAGTGAAGAAGAAGATTCTACAGTCACAATACCATGCAAGGATCATGAGTACACGGTTATCCAAGTATCGAGGAGCTATTCCCAGTTGTAACAATATTTTAAGAATAACAATTTAATTTAATCCTTCTTTAAATAATTAAAAGTAAAGAAAAATCTCTTGCCCTACTTTCGGAAAAGACGCTGAACTTGTTTATATTTACTAGTCTTTTGGTTTTTCAGTTATTTGTGCTGTTCATAGCCAGATACAAAACCGAAGAAAGCTTTATATGCCATAGAGGGGAATCCTTGTGAAATCTAGAAATCATTTCTTTGTGGAATTAGGTTCCTTATTTATATGTAGTGAAGCAGTAGAGAAAATACAAAGTTGAACTTCTTATATATCCTTTATAAGTTACGGTAAAATATATTTAAAACCTTCATGGAGTTAGGTGCTTCATGCTACTGTGTTTTGTCTGTTTGATTTGCAGGAGAAGAAACTCATTCAAGTTTCAACATGCTGCGCCGAGGGCTTTAAGAAAGGTTGCATCTAGGGTGGGAGAGGGAATAAAAGGGAGTTATTAAGATAGGTGCGGTCGACCCAAGTACACGGCGGTTGTTATCGATCTAAACTTTTACCTTAAGAAGAAAGATGTTAGCACGCTGCTTCCTTTGAAAATAGGAAGGAAAAAAATACCATTCACGTTTAATTGTCTATTGTTGCTTTCTGCGGATTTTCTCTTCTAGAAAAAAAGAACGAACGAGATGTCGATACGTGTTACACTTCATCTGATGAATGAATTGTTGCCTATCATCTAATTAAAGGAAATCACTTATTTCAAAAATTTGACTTTACATATTAGCAAAATTCTATTTCAGCTTCTTAGGATATTGCTCCACTGACATTAATTTACTGTTTTAATAAGCAGTATTGCAGGGTGAAGCAATAAGATTGGTAGCGCAGAGTAAATCAAAGAGTTGAGCTAAAAGGTTACTCTGGGTATGTGTGGTGATGTATAAGGATAGTTCTAATGATATTGGAATGTCCGTTTCAAACTGATTTAATGACTGCTTCTTTTTATCACCACATCAAACCCGAAGTTGCCGACCAAGGCTGTCAACATTTCACTGTTTAGAGTGAGCGTATGTAGAATACTTAGTACGCGATAATACTTACATCGTTACTTATTAGACTCATCGATTCTGCTCTGCCCTAGACCAAGATAGAACCACAGGACTGTCTTAATGGCCTGCCAACTACGATCTCAGTGTCCTTACTGGGCACAGCTGCATGTGTGTGTGTGTGTGTGTGTGTGTGTGTGTGTGTGTGTGTGTGTGTGTGTGTGTGTGTGTGTGTGTGTGTCACTTTCACCTCTCGAAAATCCTCTTTATTCATCTGAAACTCCTTTGTGACTATTTTGTCCATTGTGAATGTTAGTCTCGGTCAGGCCATTATTAAGGGTCCGAAGAATATCTTTTCAAACGGAGTCAAGTGATATCCCTTTAGAACCCTGCTAAGAACATTTTTTCTTACGTTTCTTTTGTTAAAACAACTATTCAACACAATACACCTGCATGCACGTGTTGTAAAGTCTGTTTGGTTAAAGTCTGTCTAGTGAACGCGAGTGCAGTTTGCTGGTCAAAGGAAACTACCCTAACGCCCACTAATGACCGTCATAAATCTATCTCCACACTTCAGAAATGGAACACTGTCGTTGAGGACCAATAGCAACCCTGACTTTCTTGAAGTGACAGTCGCATGTTTACCCCACGTGAAGTCTCAGTTGACAAAGTTCCAACTTCCAGTTGATCTGTTTCATTACGTGCAGAAATTCGTTGTGTCTCACGATGTGGAGACCATGGGAGGGAAATGCAGTGGTAAATGCAAATGAAGTAGTAGATTACTTTCAGTCAAGTGAAAATAATCTAAGTGATGACAATAGTGTGAATAACTGGGCCGAGTTATATTACTGGAAAAGCCTTTAAAAATGGTAATAACGGGAAATGTTTCTAAGCAAATTCAAGCGCTTGTTTTGAACACATATAAATATGTGTTGACAAATAGTCTTGGTAAGAGGTCATGCAATGAACCTGATGATAAATTCTGGGTATTTACAGAAAAACAGTAAGAAATATTGTAACGAAAGGAATACCAAAGACGCCAATCTAGTGTGAAAACAAAAGGAAACGTTTCTCTAAAGTAGATAATCTCACATGCGATTTAATTCGTCGAGAAATTTATAGATTCTATGCAAAAGGGAGAGCGCCCCCCTTAGACGAATTGGTTGCACATTTGCAAGAAATTTGTGATTTTCCTTATGGACACTGCACTTTGCGCGGTCTCCTAAAGGAGCTGGGTTTCAAATACCGCACTTTGAATAAGTTAAGGGTTATTATGGAATCCAGTAGCATTGTAGCTTGGCGATATATATATATATATATATATATATATATATATATATATATATATATCATCAAAACTAAGGAAGTTTTGCTATAATGGACATAAGATAATTTATTTAGACGAAACCTCGTACGATACCCATGAGGTATAAAGAAAGGTGGCAACCTTGCAGAAAGGTCTGGGAGAAGGAGGGTCAGGGTTGTGAAACGATTATAAGGGCTCGTCAAAGGCAGCGGCCGACGTGCACACCAGTTAACCAAACAGACTTTAACTCATGTGCACGTCGGCCGCTGTTTTTGACGAGCCCTTATAATCGTTTCACAACCCTGACCCTCCTTCTCCCAGACCTTTCTGCAAGGTTGCCACCTTTCTTTATACGTCATGGGTATCGTACGAGGTTTCGTCTAAATAAATTATCTTATGTCCATTATAGCAAAACTTCCTTAGTTTTGATGATATATATATATATATATATATATATCGCCAAGCTACAATGCTACTGGATTCCATAATAACCCTTAACTTATTCAAAGTGCGGTATTTGAAACCCAGCTCCTTTAGGAGACCGCGCAAAGTGCAGTGTCCATAAGGAAAATCACAAATTTCTTGCAAATGTGCAACCAATTCGTCTAAGGTGGGCGCTCTCCCTTTTGCATAGAATCTATAAATTTCTCGACGAATTAAATCGCATGTGAGATTATCTACTTTAGAGAAACGTTTCCTTTTGTTTTCACACTTGATCGGCGTCTTTGGTATTCCTTTCGTCACAATATTTCTTACTGTATTTCTGTGAATACCCAGGATTTATCATGAGGTTCATTGCACGACCACTTACCAAGATTATTTGTCAGCAAATATTTATATGTGTTCAAAACAAGCGCTTGAATTTGCTTAGTAACAGTTCCCGTTATAACTTTGTTTTTTGAGGCTTTTCCAGTAATATAACTCGGCCAGTTATTTACACTATTGTCATTACTTTGATTGTTTCCACTTGACTGAAAGTTATGTACTACTTCATTTGCATTTACCACTGCATTTCCCTCCCATGGTCTCCAAATCGTGACACACAACGAATTTCTGCACGTAATGAAACAGATCAACTGGAAGTTGGAACTTAGGCAACTGAGACTCCACGTAGAGTAGACATGCGACTGTCATTTTCAGAAAATCAGGTTTGCTATTGGACAGTGTTCCATTTCTGAAGTGTGGAGATAAATTTATGACGGTCATTAGTGGTCGGGAGGGTGAGTTCCCTTTGAGGGGCAAACTGCACACGCGTTCACTAAACAGACTCTAACAAAGATACACAATTTCTTTGAAATCTATTACGATGATTTACTTATTGCATCCTTTAATTTCGGTATCAAGTGATATGTTCTGTAGCAAAACTACATGGCTTATTTACTGTTATTCAAAACCACTCTTTTGACTGAGGTTTCAGCTGTAGTTTGATAAACAGTGCAAATAAACACAATAAAACAGAGTTATCAATAATGTTATGAGTATTAAGTTCATATCTTATAGTCGTAATTAAGCTTGGGACTTATGTACTTACAGAGTCAGTAAGTCGCCACAAAAGGTGCGTATCTCATTGTATACGAGAGCTCCTATTTGTTTACCGGGAAACATACGAGTCACTTGGAGAATTTAATGTCATGTCGGCATGTTGGCCATGGTAGCTCAATGGTTAAGGGAGACCGGGTGATCCGTAGTTCTGTCCCGGCTATGGCATTGCATTTTCAGTCTTACTCTATCTATCCAAGTATTAAGTTCATTTGAGGAATTGTGTAAGACTGAACTAGACTGCACCACGCTACTAAGGGGATTCGGCACGGATGACCCTAAGTGGGACACCCCCAGCAGGAACGATAAGGTGAGAGGAGACAAAGGGCGGCTGTCCAAAGGAACCATGACAGCGCAGAGGGCAAGGTCACTACACTCTACCAGTTGTAAACTTCCCGGCAGGCCTGTACTACCGGCATCTCACCTTAACGTGATCTGGAAACGGCCCCACCAGACCGGGTTCGGAGACCGGAGACCGTCCTAACGAAGGAGAAATTTTTACCAAGAGCTTATCATCCTGCCATGCACCGCCGAGACAACCACCGACCTTCTATTATGAGAGAGACCACCAGATGAGAGATGACGTGAAAAGATAATAGAGTCTACTTTGAACAAGTAGACGGAGTAGCAATGGGCTCCTCTTTTTACCAGCTATAGCTAATTTCTATATGAAACACCTAGAACATGAAATACTTGTCACAGCTCCACCTAAGCCATCTCATTTCCATAAATACGTGGACGACACTTTTGTAATTTGGACACATGGATCACTTTGCCTAGCTTTCTTGCGCATCTCAACAGCCTTCGACCTCAAATACAGTTTGCCATGTAAGTGGAGAAAGATGGAACTCTTCCATTCCTGGACATTTTTGTTTCAAAAAACAGCAACGGTACACTGGGGCATGCTGTATATCGCAAGCCTACACACACCGATCTCTATCTGAACGCTCATAGTTTCCATCATAAGTCTCAACGACTGGGAGTTCTCAATACACTGACCCACAGAGCTTTGTCTATCTCTGATCCCAGCCACTTAAAACAAGAATTACAGCACCTGAGACTCAAAACGGCTACTCCGAGTATGACGTTGAAGCCTCGATCACCAAAGCTAGGAAAGGGAAACCTGTAATACAACAAGCGTCAGATAAGCCTACCGTTACAGCCTGCATCCCGTTTACCGGTAATCTATACGGCAGAATCAGCAGAATTCTCAGGACCATCCACAAGCAGCCTCCGAAGATAAAACATCTGTTGAAGCCAGCGAAAGACAAACTGGACTTCCAAGTTCCGGGAGTGTACCGCATTCCCTGTGAATGTGGGACACCGTATATAGGACAAACCGGAAGGACCATCGCTATTAGAATAATCGAACATGAACGGAGCATTCGTTTAATGCAACCTGAGAAGTCTGGGCTGGTAGAGCATTGTTTTGATAACGACCATAGAGCCAATTTTCGGGAGATGAACATCTTGGCAAAATGCAACAGCTACTGGGAGCGGAGAATTAAGGAGGCTTTGGCGATTTCCTCTGAAAGGAGCACGCTTAATCGTGATGCTGGATTTCAGTTCAGCTCCTCTTGGAAACCGGCCTTAAAATGGAAATCCGTCGAATTAAGAAACAAAGATCAATACAGCTTGATAATCAAGTTAAGTAGTTACGTTTATTTGACACAATTTTCTAATATCTAATCATCTTTTCACCTGGCTGGCTGTCCGAGAAGAAAGTGAGCGTATTCGTCGCCAGGAAAGCTTCAGGTCTTAAAAGCCATCTCATTTCTAGTCAGTTCAGTACTGCTCATTAACTCAGTAAATTATTCCCAAATTAGTTCTAATTTAAGAATGTTCAGGCAGACACTGAACTCATGCTCAAATTTCGAATGTAATTTTTACAGTTAGATATTAAGCTTTGGCATCTTTGAATAGTTTATGCAAAGAGGCTATTATAAATATTACGTGTGTATGATACAATTCATGGCATTTGAAATTTAGACAGTTGATCATCAATTTTAAGTATATCCTTTTGTGTAAAATAAAATATTGTAAAAAATGTAGTAAGAGTGAGCATATTAGAACGCATATTGTTTATTTAAGTGGTAAATGTGCCCTTGAAAATATTATCTATATTATACCAGTGTGTTAAACACCACATAATATTAATTTTTATTCAATTGGTATTACATGTATAGCTACAATACTAGCGTTTATACTAGAAAATCAATTATAACACTCAGCCCGCCTCGGTAGCGTGGTGGTAGCATGTCTGTCTCACGTTCAAGAGGACCCGAGTTCGAATCTCAGTTAGGGTGAGTTACCCGGAGGGGTTTCCCTTATCCTGAAAGACGAATGTCGGGTAACTCTAAGCTCTATAGACCCTGGACACATTTCAGCATTATTTCACCTATTTCTTTCATCATCCAATGTGACAACGTTGGAGGAAGTAAATTACAAAAAAAAAAAAAAAAAAAAAAAAAAAATACTCACTGGAATAAACGTTTTATAATACTATATTGTTTTTTATTTTGCGATGGAAGTTATACGTCTTAAGCGATGACATTGCTTCGATTAATATAATGTAGGATTATTCAAATATAAGTGACTTTAAAATAGACTTGGCAGAATCAGAGGAAATTTTTAAAGCATTGGATTTCTTATCAAAGAATGTTTTATACGAGGGTTTTTCAATAAAGAATGATCGTAATTTTTTACGGTCATAATTTTTCGCACTAAAATTCAATCTTATTACACTCTGTTAGCTTAATGTGTAACAAACACGCTGTAGTAGTTTCATTGTTGGTACTCCTGATTCCCGCCTATGAGAACCAGACAAGTTCAGACATGTTCAGTATCACTGAATGTAATCACTGCTGATGAAACCTGGCTACATCATTTTAATCCTGAGAGCAAACAGCAAAGCTCAGTGTGGAAATCTCCTTCATCACCAACCACCAAAATAGCAAAAGTGGTTGCTTCTGCTGGGAAAGTTATGGTCATCTCATTCTTTGATATTCATGGAATGGTTTATCAGCATGTTGTACCTGCACACACATCAGTAACTGGACAATACTACAGTGATGTCCTGAAAACATTGCAAGTCCATATGAGGCGCAAAAAGCCGCATTTCCGTGAAGCAGGCTGGATGCTGCACCACGATAATGCGCGGTCGCATATTGTCAATGTTGTTGCAAAAATTAACGTGAAGTGCATCCCTCGCCCTCCCTATAGTCCGGATTTAGCCCCATGTGACGTTTTTCTATTCCCTAACTTGAAGAAACGCCTTTATAGGAGACATTATCCATCATCAGAAGCAGTGGCGAAGGCTGCGGAGGTGATTTTGAAGGATCTCTCAAAAAATGGTTTCCAGCATGTCTTTGATGACCGGCAGAAACGCCGGGACAAGTGCATTGCATTCAGGGGAGACTATTTTGAGAAATACCATCAAAATTATGAGGATGAGTAAAGGTACATTGTCAAAAAACAATTGTGATCATTCTTTATTGAACAGCCCTTGTACTTGAATGTTGAAATTTTTTCAGTAATTTCTGCATCAATAACTAATTAGACTCTTTCCCTATCATTGCCATGGATTTACTTTTTGTTCAAAAGATTCTCATATTGTACTTTTTTTTCAATTTCATTCAACTTAGTTTCTGATCTTTGCAGTTCCATTTCATTCTCTGCTAATAATACTTGATCATCTGCAAAATGTATTGTATATTCACATGATTTAGAATTGTAAACGAAATGAGTGAACTCGAGGGATGTGATTAACCTACGCAGCATTCGCCCGGTGACCCGGGAAAACCCTAAAAAAACCATGAGTCAGGTACGCCGGCCACGTGAATCGAACTCGGACCTCCAGAATGCGGCCGACTGATGAAATTGCTTGAGCCATCTCGCTGAGTTAAGTACTGCTAAGTCCATACTAATTTCAAGCCATCTTTAGGACAAATTTATTGTGAATACTGTAAAGTAAATAAAAACTACCAAGATTAAAACTAAGATTTTTTTTCGTGAAGGTCAAAACAAATTCCCTGCAAAATAATGACATTAAATTTTCCTGTGAAACACAATACTACCTCTATCACAGATAGGAGAAATAAAAACAGTGTGGGGAACTGCACGGTATTTAATTTGTATACCCAAACATAAATACGTATTCATTTCTTGGAAGTGCTAAAAGCAGTGTTGTTATAATAAATTAAATTTAAAGGGAATCGATCAATGACACTAAACAACACTTTCAAATTTTCCCTGAACATGCTTCAGAGACTCTACCTCCATTGTCAACCGGTTATCGACTGGTTCTCAGTGGTGTAGCTGGCGATATTATTTTGTCATAGTTCTCCTCTGGTGGCGGTTCGAGGAACTTGCTGAACAAATCTTTCCAGGGGATGTCGAAATTGAATACTTTGTTCCTATTTTTTGAAATGAAGATTTGTTCCCATGTGGATAGTTCTTGTTTTCCTGATGTATGTTTTAGTAGTTTAGGTTCTGGATTTATGTCGTGGTTTTTTTTTTTTTTTTTTTTTCAAAAATGCGTGGCTATTGCTGATTTTTCTAATTGTTTATATTTTATGTTCTTAAAGTGTTCCTTTGCTCTTGTTTCTAAATTTCTCTTGGTTTTTCCAATATAAATTTGACTACAGTCACAACATTCAATTTGATATATACCAGATTTTTTGTTAGATGGAATGGCATCTTTGATGTTTGAACAAATTAGGTTTTTTAAGGAGATATGGTTGACTGGTGCTATTTGAATGTTTTGTTTTTGAAGGCTTTTTTGAATTTATCAAAGGCCTATGGATCGTAAGTGAATTTTTGTTTAAAATCATATCAGTTTCTGTAGCTGAGAGGGTTGTGGTTTCCTTTACTAGCTTCTTCTTTTTTGCTAAGTTCACTTTTTTGTCAACTAATGATTTGGGAAACTTATTTTTTGTGCTATTTCAATAATTTTGTTGTATTCTGTTTTGTATTCTTCTGCTATGAGAGGGATGTTGACCAGTCTGTGTGTTAAACCATTGAAGATTGTCTGTTTGTGGGTTGTAGCCATTAGCTAACCTAACTAGTTAAAACCTGTTACGCAGAGTAACTGTTTCTTTCAACATTTTAACTTCTTTCTTTCGTTCTTTATATCTTCCTTCCTTTTCCTTTTTCCTCCTTACCGCACCCTCGTGTTTAGAAGCTGAGACATTCCGGAACTACAAGCAGTTGCAAGAGCTAGCAACAGATCGCGCTAGACGTAAGATTGCTCTCCACAGCGTAATTGTTTTCTGTATATTTATGACTGTTGGGATGTTGCATCTTCATTTAATATTGAATTTTAGTTAAGCAACGTTGTATGCAATCATTTATCTGAGTGACTCACAGCGAGTGACGGACTGCTACCCTAAAAGCACAACTGTTTCAGGCACATATAAACAGTTGAAACTTTAACTACGTGTCAGCACAGTGCCATCTTCAGGATACTCAGGTAGTTTACACCTTCTGGCATCTAGCTAGAGGAGTTATGTTACTGCCGAGAATCCTAACCTAACCACCAACTCCCCACGCTTTTTTGCAGGGTTTTCTCGTGTGATTATAATGGTTATATTATAATCTAGATGTAAAATCCTGTATATCATCCCCTTGAGGTCTCGTGTACACTTCGGGTGTTACGAGAGCCCCCGAGGGGGAGTTCCCATGGATTTTGTAATCCTATAGCAAATAGTTGTTCGTTGCTCGCAGTTTAAAGCTTTCTTTAAACTGAATGCAACACAACTTACAACCCATGAGTTCAATTACCTGGTGAGATTTTTTTCTAGAGTTTTTTCTCACCGTTAAAGGCAAATACCGGGTAATTTATTTGCGGTTGTTCTCCAGATTCTCCTCGCCGTTATTTCCTCAAGCCCAAACTTTTACCTTTCCTTATTCCTCACTCCCATTAAAAAATAAATAAACGCTCTGTCTGGTTATTGGGGTAACGCGTACCCCTCACGTTCAAGAGGTCCTGAGTTTAGTGTGAATTGCGTGACTTCAGGAACTTGGGGAAACTCCTGAAAAACTCACAAGTTAGGAAGATCGATTACGGGAATGGAACCCACAACCCCCGGAATGCCGGTCACAAAGGTTACTTGCCTGGGTTATCCCGCTTTAAATTACAGTTCATGTACAGTCTGCACAGTTACGACCGACGCCAGAGTAAAAAGCCTTTACAGAACGCATATCTACCGCCCAGCCGCAACGTGACCAACACTGGTCCCATAAATCTGAACAGATGACAATGAGGACCTAGGGGACCGGAAAGTCGTGAAAGTATAGAAACCAACCCAGCATTCTCTTACTAGCCCCTGGGAAGCCATACAAAATCCCATGGTACAGAGTGGATAATCCAGTGATTAAACCCAGCGTAAGTACCCGAATGCCAGCAGCGCACGTTATCGCGTCGCCAACTCCCTGACATTAATGAATAGTATAGCTAAAAAAAAAGACTTGATTAAAGACCAAACTCTGTATTTAAATGCAGTCCCCGTAAGGGAGGGGATCCGTCCCCTTCATCTGTCGTGGTGCGGGCGCTGCGGAGCCATAGCACTCGTGGTATCTCTGACGTTACTAGAGGAACCTCGGGCCGAACATTCGAGCCCCTCCCTGATAGGCAGTTGTTCAGATTGGGTTGGACTCGAGGGGGCAGTGGTTCCCGATACCTGTGGGAGACCGGGTACGTCTCCGGAGGGGGTTGAGGGAAGCCATTAATATCCCCGCTTACCACTCAGTTTAGCTAGTAGAAGGTGTGCTAGATCACCAGGCGGCCCTACCGAGGTCATATCGGTAGCCTTCCCATTTTAGAGTTGGCACCCGTAAGTGGCGTATGCACTTCCATCCCGTATTGTGTCCACAGGACCAGATGGGGGGGCCTTGTTAGTCTCTAGGTCTTGCTCTATGGAAAGCCCCACGGAGGCACCGGGCATCCTTTTTGGGACAGCTCGGTAACTCCCTGGTCGAAGGAGGTCCGGGTCCTTGGTCCTAAGGATCCAGGACTAATGGGAGTAGAACCTCTGGCATTAACATTAGTATTTAAATGCACTATCTTCCAAGGATGCTTCAAATATTGAGCTTCGACTCCGGAAGGACCTTTGTTCAACATATGCCAAATTACTGTGTACACGCAAAACTTATGGTTACCTCTTATTTTCTCAAATCTCCATATAACAATAGTTTGTTAAGATATCCTAAGCTTAATAAGTATACTTTACAATCAATAAGTCTTAAAAGTTCTAAAATAGCCTTTTAAGTTTAACCATTCTGAATTAACTTTAAATAAATTGTAATCCATAAAGACAGGC